>QODF01000072.1:495113-559895 GCA_024372805.1 Oostethus manadensis
GGGGGGGGGGGGGGGGGGGGGCGTAGGCCCTCTGAGGGTGCCTGCCTCTGGCGTCGGAGTAGGTGATGGCCCCCGGCAGTTGTGTCTGGGGCAGCCTGGAGCTCCCGGGGTGTTGAATATGGCCCCTGCTTTGGGGGGTGGATGGCTTCTGGGCCTGGGGGCTTCGGGGCGGATGACCTGCTTGGCCGTAGCTGGCCGGCTCCCGGTAGGTGTTCCGGCAGTTGGCGTCCGTGCTTCCTTGTGGCCCTTGCTCGGCTGCCGAGTGGCGTCCGGCCGGTTCTCCCTTGTACCTCTTCGCAGTGGACTTGCGGTTGCCTCTTGGTGGGGTGGGGTCGGGCTGTCCCCTCTGTGGGGTGCTTGCAGGGGGGCCGGGCTCCGGCGTCTTTCTAGTCAGACCCTCGCTTCTGGAGAGAGTGTGGTTTGGGATGCATGGCTGTGTTCACCACGAACATCTCCTCATTCTCTGTTTCACTCTGATGCAGTTATCCTGTCACTGCAGAGTAATGTAGATTTAATGTAGATTTGTTGGACGTGTCATCTGGAGGGTCATAGTTCAAGAGGTTCAGTTTCTTTTTTCGTTGTTTTTCTTGTTTGTTTATCATTATTAGTACATGTGTATGTATGTATGTATATGTGTGTATACATATATATGCACACTGTATATGTGTGTATGTATAGATATGTGTATGTGCACAGTATGTGTATGTATGGGTGTACCTATATGTATATATATCTATGTATATATTTATGTATGTATATATATATATTTATTATTATTGTTTATTTTATGTTTTCTTTCTTTTTTTTCTGTATTTTTGCTCATTTTGCTCTGTGACTGTTCTGGTTGTTGCTGAAATTGTGATTATCATTGTTGTTTATAATATGGTTGAAATATGTTTGTGAGGTTCTTCTGCACCCTTTCTTATATCCCCCACCCATCCCTTTTCAGGTCAGGTCCGGCATCGAAATGTGGTTCAACAAAGTTTATAATAAACGCAGTCAAATGTCAAGGGAGACTCATTTGGATTATGAAGTCTCCCTTGGCAAAGCAATTTTGCTCAGCACTTAAAGACAGCTTGACTCCCATTCAGCTGTTATGATTCTGGACAAGACACACAAAACGTTCCGGCGTTTCTTCAAAAAGTGCGGAATAGCTCGTCACCGGGAAGGTCCGCGCTGTGATTTACTGTGAACTACAGCTGCAGTCGCTTCATTCAACCAGATGCTGATGCGCTCTTAAAATAGCACAGCATAGAAGTGCAAATCACGAAAACCTCGCCACGGGATGCCAGCGCACTATTATACCGCACAGGTGCTGTGTCAATCCGCCTACTTCCATTTATCATCACACCTTTTGGCTCCACTGTTCTCCCCTGCTGAATTGAAGGATTGAAATTCATGTCTTGTCACGTCCAATTAGCTCTGCGTGCACAATGCGCTTGATTGGGTGTTCTCATTTTGGAAATGCCACCACGATTTGTCTGAGGTCATGACATCAAACGGACCTTACATGGATGAAAAACAGACCATTTGAATGCATTGCGTGTATGCTAAAACTTGGCAAAGAAAGAACAAACATAATAGTAATAGTTACGTTGGTGAGGGGGCGTTTAAATAGGTGTACGGTAGCCCCCACAGTAGCCCCCATTAGGGGACAGCAAGGTTTTTACCGCCCCCCTTGATTTGAAACACTTTTGCAAAACTGATTCTATCTATTTATTTACACCTACTCTACAGACTGAACTCGAAAGCGACACAATGAAACAAAACGGAGTCCAGAGGGAAATTGGACGGTGAGTGCAATAAATTCCTACACGTTGGCAGGTTTGAATACTGAAATGAACACAAAAAGTCCTCCCTGCCTCTCACACCCCCCTGCAGTTCACGGCGCCGCCCGCCCTGCTGTTGGAGAAGCCCTGCCTAAATCCAAGGTTTAACCGCAAATCTTGAGACCATGGAACCTTTTCTGTTGCAGGTCCAAGCCTTCTCCAAAACATTAGATCTGCACAAACACCGGTCAACAAAAATGTCAGTCAACAAAATGCAAAACTTACATATATTTTGCCTAAATTAAACGTTCTCAAGTTTAAAAACGGCCTAAATGAGCAACAGTCCAAGGTGTTCAGAAGATGCATTTAAAGACTGCACTTGTCACCAGGTAGGGTAAATGTTAAATGTCGGTGAGACACGCGGTTCAGGGGAATGTGTGGTCTTGCTGTTTGCTGGTTCAGTGTCGTTTGGTTGTTGGGCTCTTGTGATGTAGGCCTTCCGCTGCGTACTTTTCATCATCTCAGTGGTTCCTTTTTGGCACGGTTGCTTTTTGTTGCTTTTGCCTGTCCGCTCCTGGTTGTCTAGCCATGAAAAACTTTACCTGCACTTTGCGCCTGTCTCTGCATCCTGGGGTCACGACCATGCCTAAACGTGACAACAAACATGCACAAGTTGCATTTATGTCTGAAAGGTCTTATGTCCTATTTTCTCTTATTATGTCTCCTACATTGGGGAATCCAAATGTAAAGACGACTATCGGGGTGATATTTCATGTCTAGAAGGCACTACTAGTGTTAAAAACTTATTTAGAAGGTCGTTTCCTGGGCTTTAACTCAACATTTGCAAAAAAGCAACCTAAGTGGCATTGTTCACTTTTGGCAAAATTTGTTTTATACTGTTTTTGAAAGTATACAATGTATGGGATGGTAATGTAAGCTGGTCACCGAACAGATGAAATCAGAACCACATCCTTAGCATCCTTGTCAGGCTTGCACCAGAGCCTAGCTTCCCAAAGCGGTTTACACCAATTGTGATGGGGGTACGTGAGGAAAAATGAAAAACCATTAGTGCTTAACACTCAATTGCACAATTACGAGTGTGCCTGAACGCCTCATGGTGCAAGAAGAACAGCGTGGAAAGGAGACAGAGCGTGAAGTTGTTCATTGCTTTGTGTGCATCATAAGAACAAATAAGTGTGTTTGATGATTAATTTTAAGAGTGTTTCATCTTGAAGAGTTCCTTTATGTTGGTATTCAAAACCGCGCGCGGTGCAGGGGTGAAAACACAGTCAGTGGGGTTGATTGTCGATTGCTAAACTTCCCCTTGAATTTGGTATGAAATATGAATGCAGACTTAACCCATAACCATCGTGCTTGGACTAACAACGTCTAGAAATGCAAGCCATTGAAACAGAAGGACGCCACCATCAGGCTGCAACAAAAGACATGTAGGATGATTGCGTTCCTATTTATCAGTGCTTGTGTGTATCACTGTGTGACCTTGCAAAGTACGTTTTGACCCAGTTACTATGAAATCAAGGAACCAATTAGATATGTTCAATATTTCAAATGAATTCAGATAAAAAGGTGTATGTTGTTAAGTGTGCAGGGGGGGGGGGGGGGGGGGGGGGGGGGGGGGGGGGGGGGGGGGCATGGCTTTCAGGTCAAATGCCTGAAGGGGTTGGCCATTTTAAGAAGCCTATGTAGAACCCTGCATAGAACCCTATCAACCTAGTAGAACTCTGTGCTCACAGAATTTACAATTGCTTCTACAGTAGAATGGGAGGTAGAACTTTTAGTTACCATGCGGGCTCCTCTGTTGCGGAACCATCTCCCCGACTCATTTCGGGGGGCAGACCCCCTCTCTTTATTTAAACGTCACCTCTTTCCTAAAGCATACAGTTGTAGATGTGAGCCTAGATATGCTGATATGTACCAGAAACATTTCTCTTTGTTCCTTGATCTAAGTCTAGGACGCCTGGCTTGGTCTGCATCCCTCTGTTGCTTTTATAAATCAACCCAACCGGTCGAGACAGACGGCCGCCCCACAGAGCCTGGGTTCTGTCCAAGTTTCTTCCCAAGAGGGAGTTTTTCCTTGCCTCCGTCGCCAAGTGCTTGCTCACGTGGGCTTCGGTTGGCTCGCTGTTGGGATTTGGCGCTATACAAATACTTTGAAATTGAAATTGTAAAAAGTTTGGCACCCTCTGCTCTACAGGCTAGCAGGCTAGAGGAAGTTGTTTCTCCAAGTGTCGCCTGCAAAATAAACACTTCTTTCTTGTTGTAATTACACTAATTACAATAATATGTAAAACAATATGTATAAAACTGGTGAAGCCCATGTGCATGCTTACCTAAAGTTACCCAGCATGCCTTGTGGATTATAAATGGTTTTGCATGTATATTAGTGCGTAAGCCTTTATTTTGGTACCCGCATAGTGCAGTTACATTGTGTGCTCATTGTGTCTTGGGACGTGCTATTTTAGGTTGCACTGTGAGTGAGGGAAGGCATAAAAATGAATTGTAAAATTGCATATTTTTTATGTCTTCCATGGGATGCCCATTTGCTAGCAAGTTTAATGTGGAACAAAATATTACCTTCAAATCCTGTGAGACCAGTATTTGTGCATGCTGCCACACAGAGGAAAGTACACAGACAAGACAAAGACTGGTTTTCCCCGAGTGTCTCCGTTTTACGTCAGCCATGCACCGAGCAGGAAGTAATGCCTACTTCACTGCTGTTTGCTCATTCAGCTGTTTTTACGTCTGGACGATCCCGGCAAATGATTAAAAGCTCGGCTTTGTGTGCGTGCGTGCGTGCAAGGACTGTCTCGAGAGGACCGCAGCTTGTTGATACTTCCTTTTGATTTGCACATCGTTGTTATTTAAGAGGAACGCGGCGATCAATTCAAATATGCATACACGTATAATTAGAATTGAAATGCGATGAAGGCGTTGCAAGCTGCAAAGCTATCCATTGGAATTCCCCCCCATCGTTGTGCTCATGTTTAGTTAGAAAAAATGTGCAAGCGCAAGGCATAATGTGCAAAATAAAAGCTACACACGCACCACATTCATCGTCAGTCCTCTTCTATGAACGTGTGGTAATGTTACCTTGCAGTTTCCGGTTTGAAGGACCTAACTCCTTGGATTGCACCACTGAGGGTTGAATGTAGTTTTGAATTGGTGTTGATTGGAAAAAAATACAAACATGCATTCTTCTGCCTTGAAAATGGACTGAAAAAACAGGCTTGAATTCTGTCCTAATTAAATAAGCACAAAGCACCATCAATCTCCGCAAAGCAGCAATTCCAAGGATCATTCAACTTGATTAGGTACCACGGACACATTTATTCTGCACTTTATCGCCAAGTGGCTTGCAGAAAGTATCAATGGGCTTTCATGCCTGCTCACCCCCAGCAAACCTCAAAGTAGTCACACCACACAGAAATACATCAGTCAATGATTTTTAAAGTCTATTTTTCTCCGTTGGCCTTGACATTCGCGACAGCCAAGGATAAAGGGCTCTCTTTTGTGCAAAGGCACTGATGCAAAATGTATTTTTCCAGCAGAGAGGCGGCCTTTACCTCTGAGATAGTAAGCTTATTTTCTGTCATTTTTGGAATTTGGGGTGACCGTCCTAATCCTGATCCCAGTGAGATGAGGGGCACATCAGGGGGCGTTCTATTGGCTAACCTGCAGCTTTTGGTTTTGAAGGTTGGATATCTTCAGTCAACAGTTAGATCTGAAGCACAAGTGCTTAGAAACACGCCATCAACTTCGTCTTTCTACCCCTACAAAATCATGTCATGATTAGGGCACTTTTTAAATATTGGGCCATCACCGGCAAGTCATTGAAATACGTCTGTTGACGTATTAATGACGTCTAAGATGACTGAAGACAAGTTACCAGATAGACAGGCGTTGCTTGGGTTAGGATCTCATCACACCAAATGTTCTTTTTAATTGGCTTCAAAATGTACGCCGCCAATACTGTGCCAAAATGCCCGCTCATAAAAACCATAGTCCCATAATCAGCCGTCACTGTCTGTGCCTTCTATGCACGTGGCGTTGCTGAGTTTTATACCGATTATTCCGAGTGAGAGGAGCGCGGCCTTTATGCCCGCTGATGATCTTTTCCTGTGTGTGGATTCCGTGACTGTAATGACGCCATCAATATGCCTCGCACACTCATGCAGAACGTATTGGTACTCACCACTAATGGCTGGTCATGTAACAAGATCAGCAAACACATGGAATGGGCGGTCCTGTATAAGACTCGCTTTTGCACGTACGGTGCATTCAAAGACCGTCACACATTGACAAAAAACCAACATCTGTGAAGTTTCAAGTCATTTCTAGAGGATTATGAACTTATGATGAAATATGTGAGTTTTCTGCAGAAAGAATGGCCTGTCTTCAGAGAAAACAAACAAAAAAAAGTGAATGTGCCGGGATCTAATGTGCCAGTTGCCGAGGCAGTACAAGGTTAAACATAAACATAGCAGGTAAACTTGTCACTTCTACTGAGCGATACGGGCGTGTTCTTCATTTCTCACTATTTTGCTTGTAGTTTGCAATATTGTATTGGAATTTTAGAACACATTTCTACTATGTGGACATGCAGTAGAATGGATTCCAAATGATAGATTCTACATCTGGTATATTCAAATGATTAGAAGCAGAATGAAACTATTGTCTGATCACAACAATCACAACACTTTTATTGATTTCTTCAAACTAGAAATCGTAGATTTTAGTGGTGAAATGTTCAAAGGCATCCCGCTCCCTGGTGTTTTCTCAGCATACGGCTTTTCCGAAGAGGTTTCTTTTAAAACTTTCATCTTCTTTTCTCTGCTCGTGACTGCCTGCTGTTGTTGGATCAAATGGGAATGAAAATCCCGCCATAAAATTGTATCAGAGAGGCCTTCCACGCATGTCTAGTGATGTGAGAGTAGCAGTGGTTAATGCCGCTTCACACCTTCTTATCTGCACTGCGGTGTCGGTACTTTCACATCAGTTGGGGCCGTGTGGAGATATTAGTCAAAGAAAATCAAAACACGGGCACGGTTATTGTTTACCAATCCCCCAAATCAGCTTGTTTGAATAACAGAGCCAGCTAGGTCTTTCTAGTGAAGAGGTCTTCCCTGTTGAATAGTTGAATTAGTGCAGTCGAGATTGTCAAACATTTCAAAAAGCAATGATAATAAATGATCCAGTTATTATTTGCAATGTATTGATCTAATTAATCTACTTGAAAGTCACCTAAAACCGAGAAAGCTATATGACAAAAAGTGGCCTTTTAAATTCATTCATTCTTTTCGTATCACTCTGCCTTAATCACTGGAATTTCCCATTCGTTGGACCGACAATTTTCATATCTCCTCACCGCTACTCACCTTGCCCGGCTGCACGAGCCCAGACACAAAACAGATTTGATAAGAAGGCAACCGAAACTGTAAAGTTACAGAATATAAATGAAATAACACCAGTGAAAAAAATCAACCAGTAAATGTGGATAATTATTTAATCTCAATTAATGCATTCATTTGACACGCCAGAATTTGAATCTATCCATTTCCTGTCGACTAAACTCCTGCCTGGTATGGACTCTTGTGCAAAAGGAAGTTATGAATTATTATTACTCCCATCTGCTCCCCCGCCCATCCCAGCGAGCGGAAGAAAAGCCATTATCACCAGTCTTTTTTCATCTCAGCTATGAACCTCAGGCAAACATCAGCATTCATCAGAAAGTGAGACGACAGAAGAAAGCATAGCAAGAGCGAAATCCCACCTGTGAATACACAGAAGAGGCCGCCAAGTGGAGCACAAATCTCAACTCTTATCTGCCCAAGATGAAAGACTGGTTTCCCCGAGGGCGGTAAACACAATTTTGAACACACTCTCAGAGGCCATTCATCAGCAGATCTTCTCCATCTCTAATTATGCCCTGTATAAGCCAACACGTGATATGCCCAAGCGCTCTCGTAAAATCTTACCTTCTCAATGAATGCACACGTCACACAAAATCTGCATCGCGAGTCTCATTTTACGACCGCAGCAGAGACACCAAAGCTGACGTCAGTTTGAAGCGATATGACACTTAACGGATTTCTATGCTCCGATACGCAATTTCCTCATTAGTCTTGCATTGTCGGAATAAAACCATGCCTGTTTGGAAGGCAGGTTGATGCCGAGGCTCAACAGACATTAACACAACTTCTCATGGATGCTTGCTTAGACATAATCCCTGCGGAGATAAAAGGGAACCAAGCAGATAGCTGCTAAATGGAACAGGGTAAATGGCATCGCATCAGGGGGCCAAACGGGCCACCATTGGCAACTTAATGATGCCGCTTTCCACCGGTCCGACCTTCGTGGTAAAGGGGACCACGGAGCTGGAGGTGTCTCTTTTAAATTCTGTAGTGTTTTTGTTTTGATAGCTTATTATCATGTATCGGGTGAATAACACGAGCGGGATGGCAGCATTGTGGTGAAAAGATACTTGGCATTCCACTTCGAGCCATTAGGACTAAAGCTATAGTGTGGCTGCAGTGTGAAGCCCTGCCGCAGAACCCAGTTTCCCGCAAGAACAGCAACCAGGATGCTAATATCAGGAGTAAAATAGCTGTGATATGGATTTGGCGCCTGTGATTGACAGACCAGCGCAATCTACCTTCAACACATCGAACTTTTCCCACCTCTGCTACCTTGGTATGCATCCGACATGGGTTGGGCTCACTTGTGCTGCCTTTATCTCTGGACTGTGAACCAACTTTGGGCTGATAAACACTTTTATCTGAAACCAGGGAAGCGGGCTCCTTTGGCCCACTTTAATATGAGCTCATACAGTATATGAGATAGAACTCACCTTATATATATTTGGAGTACGTAGTGGATCACCATTCAGCATTCTCCACCCTGGAAATGTGTTTTTTTGTTGCAGAAAACATCTCAGTTAGTAAGAATTTATAAATATGTGCTAATGCAGATAAAATACATACCAGTTTTTTTTTTTATCCATCCATTCCATCCATCCATTTTCCAGCGCTTATCCGGGTCCGGGTCGCGGGGGCAGCAGCTTCAGTAGGGAAGTCCAGACTTCCCGGTCCCCAGCGACCTCTTCCAGCTCCATCGGGAGGACACCAAGGCGTTCCCAGGCCAGCTGTGAGACATAGTCCCTCCAGCGTGTCCTAGGTCTTCCCGGGGGCCTTCTCCCGACTGGGCATGCCCGAAACACCTCACCAGGGAGGCGCCCGGGAGGCATCCGGACTAGATGCCCGAGCCACCTCAACTGGCTCCTCTCGATGTGAAGGAGCAGCGGCTCTACTCTGAGCTCCTCCCGGATGGCCGAGCTCCTCACCCTATCTCTTAGGGTGAGTCCAGCCACCCTACGAAGGAAACTCATTTCCGCCGCTTGTATCCGCGATCTCATTCTTTCGGTCATGACCCATAACTCATGACCATAGGTGAGGGTGGGAACGTAGATCGATCGGTAAACAGAGAGCTTTGCCTTCCGGCTCAGCTCTCTCTTCACCACGACGGTCCGGTACAGCGACCGCATTACTGCAGATGCTGCACCGATCCGTCTGTCGATCTCACGCTCCAACCTTCCCTCACTCGTGAACAAGAACCCGAGATACTTGAACTCCTCCACCTGAGGCAAGACCTCACTCCCAACCCGGAGGGTACAGTCCACCCGTTTCCGACTGAGAACCATGGCCTCGGATTTGGAGGTGCTGAGTCTCATCCCAGAAGCTTCACACTCAGCTGCAAACCGCTCCAGTAAACGCTGAAGGTCACAGCCTGATGAGGCCATAAGGACCACATCGTCTGCAAATAGCAGAGACGAGATCCTAAGGTCACCAAGCTGGACTCCCTCAACACCTTGACTGCGCCTAGAAATTCTGTCCATGAAGATTATGAACAGAATCGGTGACAAAGGGCAGCCTTGGCGGAGGCCAACGTTCACCGGAAACAAGCTCGACTTACTGCTGGCAATGCGAACCAGGCTCCTGCTTCGATTGTACAAGGACCGAATGGCACGTAGAAGCGGACCATCAATCCCGTACTCCCGGAGCACCCCCCACAGGACACCACGAGGGACACGGTCGAATGCCTTTTCCAGGTCCACAAAGCACATGTAGACTGGTTGGGCAAACTCCCACATACCCTCGAGTACCCTTGCAAGGGTGTAGAGCTGGTCCAGTGTTCCGCGACCGGGACGAAAACCACATTGCAGCTCCTCTAACCGAGGTTCGACTAACGGTCGTACCCTTCTCTCCAGCACCCTGGAGTAGACTTTCCCAGGAAGGCTGAGGAGTGTGATCCCCCTATAGTTGGAACACACCCTCCGGTCACCCTTTTTAAAAATGGGGACCACCACCCCGGTCTGCCAGTCCAAAGGTACTGTTCCTGACTTCCATGCAATGTTGTAGAGGCGTGTCAACCAACACAGTCCTCCAACATCCAGAGCCTTGAGAAATTCTGAGCGGAACTCGTCTACCCCCGATTTTTTTTTAAATCAACCATGGAATCTTTTGGCGGTCCTTGGAAGAAATGTAGTTCTAACCAGAGAGTCAGACTCAAGGTCGCAATTTTAAGGACTTGCTTGACAAATCTTCCAAAAAGACTCGACTTGACTTGAAACTTAACTGGGACTTGAGCTAATTGACTTGAAATGAGTTGTTTTTTGGTTTAACGCTTTGATGTATTTTTCAAATATTCAAAATATACCTGTACAGTAAGACTGTATTCTAAAAAGCCGGCTTGGATAAAATATTTTGGGGAATGGCCTTCAAAAAGTTTTTTTTGCTTACATGTAAATTATATTTGATGACCCCTACCATCCAACAAGTGTGTCACTGAGCAAATTGGGGCTCGGAATAAGGTGAATCAATAAAAGCTTGTCTGAAACCAGAGGGAACCTCCGCTCCCTACTGAAGAACTATGCTGCAGTTTCCCTCAGACACGTATGACACAATGACACGTAAAATTAGCACTTTTAATTTTCGCAAATTTAAGTTCATTTATCAGGACAACTAATTGAATTATTTATTATTTCATTTATTTATTATTATTTTTTTTAAAATATTTTTTTTAGCTCGGCTCTGTTTGACCCTACAAGTTGTTTGTTGTCAAATATGCAATAAAAAAAGTCTAAAAGTTTCCAAATCTTGTTTTTAAACTTTGAATCTGTAAAACTGGCCCAATTAAAAGGTGTATGACTTGACACAGCTTGCAGACGGAAAGCAGTGACTGGACTTGACCTGATTGCTTCTCATAAAGATTGACTCGGACTTGCTTGTAACTTGAAGGTAAAGCCTGTGACTTGCGCATGATGACTTACTCCCACCTCTGCGTCAAACATTGTGCTTGCACGTGTGGCAGTGGACGTGTTCAATATGGAGGACAGGAAGTGATGTTGGGTTTAACAGTGTTGTTATTATTGTTATTATGGGAGATAATTGAAACCTGCATCAAGCCTGGTGCTTGTCTAGTGATGAGTGTAGAATACTCTTTCTATACTATTATTGCACAATTTCCTTTTCTTGGCGTCTGGCTTGTATTTGTATTCGAGTTCATTTAGCCGGAAAACTCAATATGCATATTTTCCCCAATATTAGGCCAACCACCAAGCAGCATGATTTATTCATAAATAACTGTTGGAAAATCACCACAGATTGAAGCGTGTGTCGCTTTGGTTGTGGCGACGGGCGACTGTCTACAAATGATTCACTTTTCTGTTGCTTTTGTAGCTGCGTGAGCGGTCGGCCAGCGTCCAGCAGCAATGATGGCTGCTTCCGCCTGTCACCACTTCCTGGCCACAGACTATGTTTAGTAACAAGGTTCTCTGCTTGCCTTTTCTTTGTCCCCCGCCATGTAATGAGGTCTGCTGCACAAGGCAGCCAGACTCCAGCTTTGATCTTGTTAACTTTGTTCACCAGCCAGTCAAGGCTTCTACAGAATAGTTACCCCTTGAAATCAATGAGTCAACATTGGGATTTAATGGCTTGCACATCTTTAAAGTTCACCTCTTCCCCTCCACTTGTAACATCCTGACTTTCTACGTAGCTCACACCAACTTTCTTGTGGATGCAGAGAGACAAGTTGACATCCTCTCTTTAGGATGTTAACTTCATTCTGTCTGAACCTGTCGTTCATCTAATGAAGCTATCTGGAGACATTTGGTAATATACTGTAGATATTCCATCTTGGTGCTGGCAATCTGTAGTGTTAGTATTCAATAAAGGGTTGTGGAACTGATGCTCTACACGGTCGCTCCCTCACGATATCGCAGTTTTTTTTTATTTTTAAGGATGACTTAATAAACAATAGTGGTTGAATATGGCCTATTATTAGTCAAAGAATTGAAAGACAAGTTATATGTAGTATTATTGGCCATCAGGGATCAGCGCTTCATCCCCGGGGTCATTGTACCATGCCGAGACGAGCGAAACATGACAGCTCCTTCACCTTGAGGGGAGGCAGTTGGGGTGACTTTGGCATCTAGTCCGAAACGCCTGGGTGTCCTCCCGGGGAGCTGGAAGAGGTCGCCGGAGACCGGGAAGTCTAGGCTTCCCTACTGAAACTGCTGCCCACGCGACCCGGATAAGCGGAAGGAAATGGAAATGGAAAAACGTCCTTAGCTCCAAACATAGACGCTGGCTTTCTAAGTTACAAAATGGCATAAATACCTGCATTGAAAATGGGATTGGAGAGACTACCCGCCCTCCATCTTCCTGTTTTGTCATTAGTTCTTTCTTGAATAAAATTCAATTTGTAGTTTTTCACCCGCTTTATCAAATTGCTGGCGCTTGAAATTTTGAACCCAAACTTTTCCAATTGAAGGGAAACGGCATTCACGGAACGCGTCTCCGAGAAGCGACTGAAAACTTGGAGTCATTGTTAACAAGGGTGGCTAGGGCGGGTCATGTGTGTTCCAGGGGGCGCAGGGGCAGGAAGTGGGCGCAATATACAGAATGCGGGGTTAGCGCCCCGTGCAGTCCAAACCAAGGAAAACAGCACCAGTCGTAATGGATCATACAGAAAATAATATTGCAGGTTATTCAAGAGATGCCAACCCTCCCGTTTTCCGGTGTAAATGCTCACACACTTTGAACCCATTTTAGTAAACCACTGTCTGCAAGCCTTTTTTCAAATTTAATGTGTGGTTTATTTATGTATTATTTTATTAAGCTATTATTGTTGGTTATTATTTATACAACTTGTCTATTATCCACTTGAACATCCTGTAAGCAACCATCAGACAGTAATCATGAAGTTAATTCTTTTAATGATTAATGTTGACAAGGACCTTGCGATTGACTGGCGACCAAGTCCAGGGTGTACCCTGCCTCCCGCCCGAAGTCAGCTGGTATAGGCTCCAGCATGCCCGCAACCCTGGTGAGGATGAGCGGCATAGAAAATGGCTGAATGGATGGATGCTGACAAGGACATGGACCTTTAACTGTGGGGGTATGAAATGATATGCATCAACAGGAACAAGCAAAGTGGATGAGGAGTGGTTGTGTATGTGGACAGACATCTCAACTAGAGATGTGAACAAAATAGTAAAGATCAGAATATTTGCTATTCATAACATTTTAAAATAAAGAATCAATCAATCAGAATGCATAATAATTGCATAATAATAATTGCTAATAAGTTGTTCATATAGAACACTTGAGTCAAGTGCTGAAATATTCCAGGACTGCATCAAGGATCCTGGATCTCAGACATCCGCCAAAAAAAATCTAATTTTGTTATTATTTTTTTTAATAGTTTTTTTTTATACCTTAAATGTTCTTAAATTTTGTATTTTTTAAGAGATATGCTATACACACGCACAGGGAAAACATACAAACTCCACACAGAGATGCCCAATGGAGATCCGAACCCTGGTCTTCCAAATAACTGTGTGGCCAACATGCTAACCAGTCGACCGCCGTGCAGCCCTGATAATAAAAAAAAGATGAAAATTGGTTTAACACAATAAAAATAAATGGATGAAAAGTTCTGTAAAATTTTATAGGTGTGAATGATCAAGCATTCACACAATAATATCATGAACTATACGAAAAATGTACAGTATGTAGTACAGTACATGCAGATGGGTGTATAAAGATACAGTATACTACATTGGGTTTGCAATCTGGCCCAGAGGGGGATATTCTGGCCTCAGCTATTTTATACCCCAAGGTATAAACCAGCCTTACACCCGGGGTATATTCTGACCTAGGCCCCACTCGGGTACATTTAGTACGAGGGTTAATTCGGCCTGCTACACTGGTCCCAAGCCCGGATAAACAGGAGGGTTGTATCGGGAACGCCATCCGGCATTAGGAACAAAGCCAAAAAATGTGATTGACTTGTGGTGGAGAAGGCTGATGGGAAAAACCAAACAAAAAACGTCAACATCCCGGAGCCTTTTAGGTGTCGTTGTAAACTGAATGGACAGACCGCCCAGTCAAGCAAGTCCAACACCGACTGTACAGTATACGATTCTTCTTACTTTTAATAAATGCTCAGTAGAACGTTGCCAACCGTGAGAAGTTTGGGTGTAAATGATGTAGAGTATAATGTTAGTGTTGTCCTTGGAGGTGTCTGGATAGAGCTTTCCACTCAATGTCAGAGTACGCAGCTACACTGACAGGATGGGAGGTTCCCTGGTAATGCGGGCTGGCGTCAGGGTTCCAGACTCTTTTGTTGCATTTGGGCTGGAGACGTAGGAGCTCCTCCCTTTCCATGAATCGCCCCTCTCTCCTGAAGGAGTGGAACAGGTGAATATTTCACGCTGGCTGCCCAGAGAGGGATGAGGCATACGGTTGATGTTAGGCTCCCTTTTTAATGGATGCTCGGAGAAAACCTGCTTGTCTCACAGAAGGTGAAGAATGCTCCTAAGGGAATTCATCCTCATATGTCTGCCTTCTTTACTTTGGTGGTCACTCTAGTCCTTGAGTTGTTTTTTTTCTCTTGATACCGCACCTGCTCACTTTCTGCCAGAAGAACAATCCATTCTGTCCTCAGTTATTGCCAAAGTGGGAAATTAAAACTGACCACAGGCTGGTGGTAAGAGGCTGACGGTAGCTGATCAATGTTTTATATTGGCATCGACACCATAATTGGCATGACTGTATTTTTCAAGTCTTTCACCCTAAGATGTTTGTTTAGTTTTGCATACTTACGTATCAGCTACTTATAGTAAACGATTCACGTACAACGTTACTATTACTTACGTGTATCGAGATACCACAGGTATGGACCGGAGTCATGGGAACTGGGCTGCAGTCAGACGTGAGTCACATGTTTGAACATTGACTTGCAACTCGACTTGAACATCGGTGACTCTGGACTTGACTTGGATTTTAGTCTGACGACTTGACTTTTATGTGAGAAACGCCGCTTGTGACTTGCAAGGGTTTGTCTTGTGCTGATACGGTGGACTTAAGAAAAGCTCGTCATACGAAAAATTCATAATACAAAGTGGGTTTTTAAGGTATTTCTGTCCAATTTAACGAAAAACTATTCAAAATACAAAAACAAAAATGGAAAGTGCCACCCAGAATTTTGAATCTACTGCACTGCCATACAAGCTGCCCTCCCCTGGGTGGGGGGTGGGGGTAATGCACCAAAGTAATGAATGCCTAGCGCTGTAAAATCGAAGAAGAAGAAGCTGCCCTCCCATCGATTATCTCCCATCATCCTCTTCCTCGTAACGATGGCCAATCAGAGCATTGCTCAGCGTACCGAAAAGCTCCCGTCCATTGTTAAAAATGAAAATAAAAAAAGTTGAGTATGTAATGTGGTGTATTGACTGCAATGAAGTTACGTAAACTTACGTAGGATTTCTGTCAAAACTCCATTCCGTCCTCCGCCATCAAGCTCGCCTCGCTCCACCCCAAATGTAAAGTGTCATTATTTTTATGATTTTCTCATAGCTTTTTAACATTCATGCACATGCAAGTGTTGGTGTTGTCACTAATGAACACGTTTTTCTTTCGGGTGGGTACAATATTGACACTTTATACGCTGACATTCTCTGTGTATGTTTTTGTGCTAGCTTCGGAGGTTTTCCATGTTTTATCGTGCATCACAATCCATCCTGGATTATTTTGGATAAATTGTTATTTTAGAAATTGCTTCACTTTCTCTATTTTGGTCAATTTTTAATAACACATGCAGATGACAGAGGAGACTGTGATAGTGATAATGCAGATAAAAAATAAGACTCTACCAACGGGGGACTCCCTTCAGCTGCCTAGTCTTTGGTGTGCTCATAAAATATTGAAAATACAGGGCGGCTATGGTTCACACTTGACATTTTTATGCTTTGAGGCTGTATTTTATAGTGTGTGTGTGTGTGTGTGTGTGTTGACATGTCGAGTGTGTGCTACGTGGCACAATGCTGGAAGGGTTTTTTCCACTGGTGGAAGCGCCAATATATTCAAGATTTGCTTTGGGAGCCAACATAGATTCAATGTCACGGAGAAGTTTTTGATGGAAAGGAATGGGAGAGGAAAAAGAAACCAACAGTTTTGGGTCAAAGCCTCTCATAACCTTTCATGGCTGAATACTCCACTGGGTATCTGCAAATGTAAAAGCCGCTGCTGGCTATGGACAGACAGCCTAATGGACCACAACACAGGGTCGGTGTGATGTAGGAAGCAGGACTGTAAAGACAAACCTAAGGCAAGACGCTTGATATAACTTTTTGTATGAAATGTTCACAGTTGAAGACTCCAAAATTCCTGACAGTTCTCAAGACATCCTCAACTCAGCGCTTTGGCAGCTCATGCGGTTTCTTTGTTGCTGAGACGAGGGAGAGAAGACTCTTGAAGGAGTGCAGCCGCGGCCCGGCCTGCTCTCACTGACAAACATCGAAGACACTCAGATATGCACAAAAGCTTCTGGGATGCTGGCGATGAGCTGAAGGCCTTCTTTTGACACCACGCATACTCAGAGCCGCACGCTGCTTTGACATGACAATAACAAGCCCGGAATTAAAACATGATCAGAATGAAACGTGTGCTTCAGAGGCAGTTGATGATTTGTTCAGTAGTTGCACCTTTTTGCACACTGCATTTCTATCTTCAGTTTTCAAAGATGTTGTATGATGAGGGGAAAACAAGACCGACACTACACTCCAAATAAATGTGCACGCAGTCAAGAATACGTCCTGAAACCCTATAAAAGTCCAAACATGCTACATGAAGATGCCTCCTCCAAATCTTCACACCTCAACACTTTTTGGACTTTACCCTTTAGGCGTCAGAATTTTTTCAAGAAAATATCCGGTTTTGACGGTACTATTTCGGAAGGTTGGGGCTTGAAAATGGTCAGTCATTTTCTATACCGCTTATCCTCATTAGGGTCGCGGGGAGGCTGGAGCCTATTCCAGCAGACTGGGCTAGAAGCGGGGTACACCCTGGACTGGTCGCCAGTCAATCGCAGGGCACATATAGACAAACAACCACTCACATTCATACCTATTGACAATTTAGAGTCGCCAATTAACCAAACATGCATGTTTTTGGAATGTGGGAGGAAACCCACACACGCACGGGGAGAACATGCAAACTCCACACAGAGATGCCCAACAGAAATTTGAACCCAGGTCTTCCAAATCTCCTGACTGTGTGGCCAATGTACTAACCACTCAGCCACCGCGCGGCTTGAAAATGGTTAGCGATAAATTAAGCTCGCCGCACATCACTGGCACCTCTGTGCATGACTAACGATGATGATTTGGAATTATTTCAGTGGGTTCAGGACAAGATAAAAGGGATGTAGGAAATACATGCACTGGAATATCCACAGGCAGGTGACGTTCCATTCCAATCTGTAGGTGCCAAATATGTTCACTTCAACCGGACATCTCGGCGTGCTGCTGCACTGCCAGTGCGAGGAACAGGGACAGACGGCCCTGAAAAAAAGTCGAGTAAGAAAAAGTACAACCATGAAAAAGAGGTGTTAATTTCACAACAGGAGATCCATGATTTGGAGGGGCGTGGTTGGGAGGATTGGCCTCCCTGACCTGAACCCGTGCGGTGTGTTGTTGTTGGACTTACGAATTACAGTTTGTCCATAACAAACACCATGTTCGAACATAAGGATGTCCATAAGTGCACTTGGCACCAGGACACCCTAGGTCGCAGGTCTACGATCGACTTTGTGGTCGTATCATCAGACCTGCATCCGTATGTTCTGGACACGCGGGTGAAGAGAGGGGCTGAGCTGTCAACTGACCACCACCTGGTGATGAGTTGGATTAGATGGCGGGGAAGGATGCCGGACAGACCTGGCAGACCCAAACGCGTAGTGAGGGTGTGCTGGGAACGTCTGGCAGAATCTCCCGTTCGTCGAGTCTTCAACTCTCATCTCCGGCAGAGCTTCGCCTGCATTTCGAGGGAGGACCGGGATATTGAGTCCGAATGGGCCGTATTCCGTGCCTCTATTGCTGAGGCAGCCAGTTGTGGTTGCGGCCGCAAGGTGGTCGGTGCCAGTCGTGGTGGCAAGCCCCGAACCCGATGGTGGACACCGGGGGTTAGGGCTGCCGTCAAGCTGAAAAAGGAGTCCTATCGAGCATGGATGGCTTGCGGGACTCCCGAAGCAGCTGACAGGTACCGGCAGGCCAAGCGGCACGCGGCTTCGGCGGTGGTCGAGGCAAAAACTCGGGTGTGGGAGGAGTTCGGTGAGGCTATGGAGCACGACTTTCGGTCGGCCTCGAAGAGGTTCTGGCAAACCGTCCGACACCTCAGAAAGGGGAAGCAGCCCCCAGTTCACACTGTTTACAGTGCGGACGGGGGCTTGCTGACCACGACTGTGGATATAGTTGGTCGGTGGAAGGAATACTTCGAGGCCCTTCTCAATCCCACTGACATGCCTTCCATAGAGGAAGCAGAGTCTGAGGATACGTACGTGGACAGTTCTATCACCGTGGCTGAGGTAATTGGGGTAGTCAAATCACTCCCCAGTGGCAAGGCTCCGGGGGTAGACGAGTTCCGCTCAGAATTTCTCAAGGCTCTGGATGTTGGAGGACTGTGTTGGTTGACACGCCTCTACAACATTGCATGGAAGTCAGGAACAGTACCTCTGGACTGGCAGACCGGGGTGGTGGTCCCCATTTTTAAAAAGGGTGACCGGAGGGTGTGTTCCAACTATAGGGGGATCACACTCCTCAGCCTTCCTGGGAAAGTCTACTCCAGGGTGCTGGAGAGAAGGGTACGACCGTTAGTCGAACCTCGGTTAGAGGAGCTGCAATGTGGTTTTCGTCCCGGTCGCGGAACACTGGACCAGCTCTACACCCTTGCAAGGGTACTCGAGGGTATGTGGGAGTTTGCCCAACCAGTCTACATGTGCTTTGTGGACCTGGAAAAGGCATTCGACCGTGTCCCTCGTGGTGTCCTGTGGGGGGTGCTCCGGGAGTACGGGATTGATGGTCCGCTTCTACGTGCCATTCGGTCCTTGTACAATCGAAGCAGGAGCCTGGTTCGCATTGCCAGCAGTAAGTCGAGCTTGTTTCCGGTGAACGTTGGCCTCCGCCAAGGCTGCCCTTTGTCACCGATTCTGTTCATAATCTTCATGGACAGAATTTCTAGGCGCAGTCAAGGTGTTGAGGGAGTCCAGCTTGGTGACCTTAGGATCTCGTCTCTGCTATTTGCAGACGATGTGGTCCTTATGGCCTCATCAGGCTGTGACCTTCAGCGTTTACTGGAGCGGTTTGCAGCTGAGTGTGAAGCTTCTGGGATGAGACTCAGCACCTCCAAATCCGAGGCCATGGTTCTCAGTCGGAAACGGGTGGACTGTACCCTCCGGGTTGGGAGTGAGGTCTTGCCTCAGGTGGAGGAGTTCAAGTATCTCGGGTTCTTGTTCACGAGTGAGGGAAGGTTGGAGCGTGAGATCGACAGACGGATCGGTGCAGCATCTGCAGTAATGCGGTCGCTGTACCGGACCGTCGTGGTGAAGAGAGAGCTGAGCCGGAAGGCAAAGCTCTCTGTTTACCGATCGATCTACGTTCCCACCCTCACCTATGGTCATGAGTTATGGGTCATGACCGAAAGAATGAGATCGCGGATACAAGCGGCGGAAATGAGTTTCCTTCGTAGGCTGGCTGGACTCACCCTAAGAGATAGGGTGAGGAGCTCGGCCATCCGGGAGGAGCTCAGAGTAGAGCCGCTGCTCCTTCACATCGAAAGGAGCCAGTTGAGGTGCCTCGGGCATCTAGTCCGGATGCCTCCCGGGCGCCTCCCTGGTGAGGTGTTTCGGGCATGCCCAGTCGGGAGAAGGCCCCCTGGAAGACCTAGGACACGCTGGAGGGACTATGTCTCACAGCTGGCCTTGGAACGCCTTGGTGTCCTCCCGATGGAGCTGGAAGAGGTCACTGGGGACCGGGAAGTCTGGATTTCCCTACTGAAGCTGCTGCCCCCGCGACCCGGACTCGGATAAGCGGAGGAAAATCGATGGATGGATGGAGATCCATGATGTTACACATACCGGAATCGGTTGATATCAGAATTGGAAATGGATAATTGGACAATATCGGCATATCGGATACGAGCTAAAAAGCCAATATCGGACATCCCTAAGAAATAGCAATGCAAATCATAATGTTTTTTTTAAATATTATTTGGAGAAGTTTGGCGGACGGGAGTAAGGAGCATAAGAATTCATACTTTTGCCCGTGTCTGGTTTAGCATGTTCTCTGGTCTCTTGTCCATATAGAAAGCTGAGCAGAGCTGCTGGTTTATTCAACTACAGTATGTGTTGCTTTGCTGCTAATATATAGCAACACCAAGCTTTAGTACACTTCAGTACTTTGCTAACCATATCCCAACTTGAAAATGCGATTGCGTTGCACACTTCAGACTGTAAATTCTGCAAACAACGAGGTGTAGTGGGGCCGTTAGGGGTGCCCATCTGTCATAAAGAACACTCACTTTTTACAATGGAGTCAATGATGCCCTGCATGCATTCATTCCATGCTCGCATCACAGCTCTCGCCTTCCAACTTGCCGTCAAAAGTCTCACACACACCCGCGTCGTTTCTGTGCAGGACTGTATGCTGCGGAATAGCTGCTGTTTGTCGGGGTACTGAGGAGCTGTCGAGTGGCTGACCCCCGGGATGCAGAGACAGGAGTAGCGTACGGAATAAAAAGTCCTTTTTTAGTCACAAGCAGGTGCAAGTACTCACAGATGTGCAGGATACGGGGCGGAAAAAAGCTCCGTGAAGATCCATGCGTAAGTCTGAGTAGACCCAAGTCACAGCACCGGCCAAGTGAACCAAGACAATGTGACGGCGCTGGGCTAATAACCCCAACTAATTGCCAATGAGAGCAGCTGTGCCAACGCTGTTTGTGTTAAGCGTACAGTAAAATGTTCATTACACATAAGTACTTCCAGTACGCCGGCAGTCACCAAGCTAGCTGGGCTTCCTTAACAAACAATGCATCATATTTTTTCTTTTCAGTGTGACTACTTACAACTGTTACTATTATGATGTGCATCGCTTTTAATATGGCATGCATCAGTGTATCAATTTCTATCAAATACCTTCAGCAGGCTTTGCTTTTTTGCAAATAGCCCGACTGTGGGGTCTCCCCAGTGTACTCAAAGTCCTTGTGCATGGTACATTTTGGGAGAACACATGGTGGGAGACAGGCCACCTTGGATGGCAAATTTGTGGATTAAACAGCTGTTGTTCAGACATATTGTGATGCTTTGACCTCCCCGGTGCAAGCTTTCATGGATTTCGGTGGGATGGGGTTAAAGGAGAGGCCAAAGTGAGAAATATGTTTTTGCCAACACTTCTTTGGGTATTGATTCTGTTTGGAAACTTTGAAAGAAAAAACATTTATGCCTAAAACATGAGATTGCAGAGAGGAGCAGAAAGGCTATACTCTTGAATGGGCTTATTCTGAGGGTTTGTAGAGATTCTAGTTCAGAAAGCATTTTGAGAAAAGTAGATTAACTTGGTAGTGACCACAAGATAGCTGAATGATACACTTATTACACATTATATATCATACAGACTTGGGGGAATACATTCAAAAATGTTTTCCAGTAAAAGCAGCATGCCTTGGTTTTGACCAAGCACACCAAGAGGATCGGAAGTGAAATCTTTTTGTCATACATATATACTTATATACAGTGGTACCTTGGCTGGTGTCATTAATCCATTCCAGTAGGTCCGACTCTAACCAAAACGTACCAAATCTTTTTTTCCCGTAAGAAATCATGCAAATACAATTTACCAGTTCCTGAAATCCAAAAATGTTAACACATCTTCATAGTTTTGCAATATATTTCCATGCAAAAACATTCAAAACTCTGATTGAAAATGTGGTTGGTGCCAAAGATGGCAACGTGGCAGCGAGATTGACATGGACATGGCAAGTGGAGTGACAAAATGTAAATTTATTCAGAGCAAAAGTTCAAACAAAAGGCAACGGTGGCAGAAGTGCACACCACGCGGGTGGGACGAACCGGGGGGGTTGAGTCCACCAGGCATACCTTTGCCGCAAGCAAGTCACAGAGTCCCCAAGTTCAGCCGGGAAAGCTAGCAGACAGTTGGAACAGCACAAATTAGGTACAAACAAACTGGCAAGCGAGCTGTGGGAGACAAGGAGGAACTGAGCAGCGCCTCTCAGCTGCAGAGAAGGAGCTTAAGAAGCTGCTGGTGCAATTGCTTGCAGGTGGGCCTGGTGGCTCCGCCTCCAGCCAGAGAGCGTGGGTCTGAAAGAAACTGAAAACAAGGCCGAAACACCAGGAAAAGCAAGGGTCCAAATAATAAGTACAGCCACCACATGACGTGGCATGTAACGGGCGTACAAGCACCCCAGGTTCTGCTGCAGCACAGACAGAAGGATCCAAATCCTGTTCCTTACGGGGTAGCATTCAGCCACTCTTTTTGTGGAATGAGACAACCTTTTTTGGGGGGAGATGAGATCGTTGTTAGCAGACGATAGTTTTTCTAGTTTGACGTAAACGGCTTCTTTCACACGTCTTTCAAAGCATTGTGGTCCTGAAAGCGCCTCATTTTGAGATGCAATTTCACTTCTGACTTTGGGCATGGAGACACAAAGGTAGGGTGACTCCACACTTAAACATTTCGTATGGAAAAATCACTCTGGATTAAGGGTGAAATGTCTTGGGCAAACGGGAAGAGTCTTTGCCCAACCTTAGCAGTATCACTTCTTCTCCACCACAGCTTGGGAGCCTGCACTGGCATCCAAGTGCGTACAATTAGCGTGAAACCCTTTCGCCAACTTTGATGGAACACTTGATAGCTCAGTGGATCATGCTTTAGATTTTATCCAGATAAAAGTCACAGCCATTAATCATGTCGTTCAGGGCTCTGTCTTCAGGAAATGTATCCCGTGACATTTGGCCACCTCATCTTGAATGATTAGCGCCTTGTGCGAGGACACAGGATTTATCACCGCTTCTGTCCCAACACCCTCTGATGCCACATCGTGCACGACTTGTGAGTCTCCTACAGGCGAGCTGTGACAAGCCGCCTGTGCAGGACAGGAAACACTCATTAGCTGATGTGAGGAACAGGCTTCATTTTCACGCGCACAAACACACCGGTGATTTGTGCACGCGGAAAAACACCGCACTTACAATGGATATAGGTAATTGGTGGGTGGAACCGTGTTGCATCTTCACGTGGACAAGGAGTTGGAAGGCAGAAGCAAAAAAAAAGTCCAGACGAGTGTGCACACGTAAGCAAAGTTTTGTTTTAATCACTATTCTTAAAGATATTGTTATAATTTATGTAAGTAAAATACAAGTATAAACCTTTGTGGGTCCCAAATCTCAAATAAATGCTCTAGTAAAGCGGTTCCCAAACTTTTCTTTAGCGCCCCCCTTTTGGAGATAAAATCATTTTCAGTGCCCCCCCCCGAGTAGATCAAGATGAACCAAGGGCCGGGTTATAAGTGGTTATTCATGAAGTCAGGACTGAGCATGAGCATCTGAGCATGAATACACCCCACCAAGACTAGAAATGCTCGATATTGGTTTTCTCACCAATAAACATACGATGGCCATGTGGTCCAGCGCTTACTGACACGAAATTACAAACTGCGGTCATTCAGAACATCATTCAGAACATTGTTACTCGTATCGTATCGAAGGAAGAAGGAGGATGCCTTCATCCCCCCCCCACAGCTCTTTACAAACATTGCAAATAGCTTATTTACTGTACAATCCCAAAGGCGGAACTTTGAAATAATTCCAGGCCACGGACACACTGAGCTAGCAGGCTTGTTGCTGTGCGGTGCAGGACGTCATCACTCACATGATATCATTCCCGCAATGCCGATATTAACTGATATCTCATATCATCTGCCAATTTTGAGCGATTTGAGTAGGGCATAATAAGAAGTAGGCCTTCAGTTCTGGCTAGGCTTAAGAGTTGGTGACGTATGCTGTGGTCTTGCAAAACTCCCTGAAGTCTCCAAAACTTTGGTCAGTTTCTGAATCAGTACAGTCGTAGGGGTGATTTCATGAGGGAGCCACACTGCTCATGCATTCCCGTTGCAATTCCTGTTTTTTAAAACTACTTAGTGTCACAACATTAAAATATTTCTTGTCCAGAAAGAAAATGTCCTGTGGGCCCCAGGCCTGGACGATAATAAATGAATAATATCATCAAACAATAAATGAAAAATAAGTCCAACACTTTGCCAGCTTCAATATATTGTCCTGCGCATGCGTATCCGTTTTTCTCGTCTCCCGCCTTCAAGCTGACAAGAAGAGAGTTCACTCTGTGCATGTTTGTTCCATAGAACAACGGCATTAACAGAGTGAGACAATTTGTCAGTCACACAGTCACTTTGTCTTGGCGGATGGAGCATACACACAAAGTGTAACAACTAGTAGATATGTTGTCATCAGGAATAGGTATGTCACAGATGATGCATTTTTGCCGGGTACAAACATGAAAGGAGTACAGCTCGTCATTATCTGTCACTGTGATGAAGGAAAATTCTCAATGGCTAACTACTTGTGTGTTCGCTCTTCTCGCTTTGTGATTGGCCAGTCACACACAGCGACCGCCCCTCCCTAGAGAGGCGCGCTACAGCCAGGGAGGGGAGCAATGCCTCAGGGAGTTTTCCTCAGCCAAGCCCGTATCTAAGTTACTTGGTAAACGTGTTTACCAAGTAACTTAGATTACTTGGTAAAGCATTTGACAAGACAGAGCTGTTAAGGGCTCGTGTTGCTTCAATCACTGTGTTTTTTTCCCCGTCTGCTGACTTCTAATTCGGCTGGTGACATAAAGTCAGTTGAAAAACTTTGCTCGTAGTACTGAACGCTGCGCTTTTAGTCAACGAGGCTGACAGATTACTTCCCGGTTTGCCATCTTTGGATGTCTGCATGACTCACCAACTTCACGCAGATCATTAAAACTTAATTCAATTACAAAGTCCTCCAGATCACATTTAAATTTTGAACCTGCTGTTAATAGTTTTCAATGTTTTTGTTTGTTGCAATTTTCTGCAGTTATAATGTTAGTAATGTTAAAATCGTGTTCTCGTAAACCCAATTTTGTTTAATAATCCTACCTGCTGTCACATCAGTGGAAAGAAAGGCTGCTGAGGTAATCAGTGCAATGAGGATCCCTGCCTGCAAAGTACATCCCCATAGCCTTCTCACCCACCCTTGTCTGTATCGTTGTAACCGCATTCGGTGTGTCCGGCTCATCTTCTCCTACCCTCTGACTTCTGTTATTATTGTAGTATCACAAGTTGGGGTCAAGGTGGAGGATGAATGCAGGAGAAGTAATGAAAATGAATGGATCCACTTCACCCGTCGTGCAAGGATCCATGACAAAGCCCAGCAAGTTATTTTCATCAAAGCCAATGTGGAACGGACTCAAAATCTAAGCTTGTATTTTGTCATGTTATGAAGCTGTGACTCATGCTTCAACGGTACCCATAGAAAAACTATTTTAGAAATGGTACTGTGAAACTCAGTGTACAGAATTCAAGAAATCGGCCATAGTTAGTTATTTCCCACTGGTCCATCACTACTAAAACCTAAAATTAGAAGGAGGTGAGCTGTCACTGGCAATGTGAAGTCGTTTCAACATGTTTTTGGATTACCACCAGAGCATTTCTTGAATGACATTGGACCACAAATAAAGCAACATTGCAGAGTTCCAAAAAATCCACGACAACTACAGACTTTATAAATCCGTGAATAATTGTGGAACCGTCTCGTGTGCACTAGCAAGATAACAACTGATTCTCTCATCACAGTAAGATTCGGGCCCACCAGCAAAACTACCTTCTGTCACCATAACAAAGAGTATAGCATCACATTTAGACATCCAAGCTGTCCAACTTTTTAATTACCAGAAAAAACTTTCCATAGGTATTTCATTGGGGTGGTAAAAATGGCCAGCCCATATTTAACTTAATATTTAATACCAGTGGCTGTGGAGCGCAACTGAAACCACCAATATATTCTTTCCCCGGGATATAGCTTTATAAGGCTTATAAGTCTGCTGAACACCGGTGACAGTTTTACTTGCATCGTGTTGACATTTTGTGTGTTTTATAACAATGAAAAAATAACCCCTTCTTCAAAAACACACGCCATTTTTTTGTCAAAGGGTTGCTGGATTTAGAAATTGTGATGATACTTTTCAGTCATGTGAAAAATGAGGATACAGGTGGTCCTAGGATTATGCATGAGTTCTGTTCCTAGGCTATGATGTCGAGAAGTCGAGTTTGGATGTAAGGTGAGTTTATACCTTAATTCCATCGATCAATCCATTTTCTATGCCACTTATCCTCATTAGGGTCACGGGTATGCTGGAGCCTATCCCAACTGGCTTTGGGCGGGAGCAGGGGTACACCCTGGACTGGTCGCCAGTCAATTGCAGGACACATAAAGACAAAAAAACATTTACACTCACATTCATACCTATGGACAATTTAGAGTGGCCAATGAAGTTAACATGCATGTTTTTGAAATTTGGGGGGAAACCGGAGTACCCGGAGAAAACCCACACACGCACGGGGTGAACATGCAAACTCCACACAGAGATGCCCAACGGAGATTTGAACCTTGAACCTCCTGACTGTGAGGTCAATGTGCTACCCACTCGACCACCGTGCAACCATACCTAAATTGAATAAATAAACTCCTCCCTGAGCCACCACCTTATCGTGGTGGAGGAGTTTATGTGTATCAATGATCCTAGGAGCTAAGTTGTCGGGGGCTGTCATGCCCCTAGTAGGGTCAACCATGACAAACAGGTCCTAGGGGAGGGACCAGACAGAGAGTGGCTCAAACAACCCTAATGATGCATCACAACATTGGACTTTGTTTTGCCTCGCCCTGACGCCGGTCACCGGGGTCCTCCTCTGGAGGCAGTCCTGGAGGTGGGGCACAATGGTGAGCGTCTGGTGGCCGGGCCTGCACCCATGGGGCCCGGTCAGGCACAGCCCGAAAGGTAATGTTGGGCCCCCCCCCTCCCATGAGTGTACCACTCCTAGGAGGGGCCAAAGGGGTCGGGTGCTAAGTGAACTTTGTGGTGGCTTACTGGGGACTGAAGCATGTCTTTGAAGCGAGTCTTTGAAGGGGCTCGTTGGGACTAATAAGCTACTGACCCTTTGCTTAATGATTATATTATTATTATTTGAGGATATCTGTATGGAAGCTTGCCTATTGAGGGGGGGACAAATACCTCAAATATTTCATATGACTGTATGATATGGGGGCCGCACGGTGGCTGACTGGGTAGCACGTTGGCCTCACAGTCAGGAGGTTCAGGGTTCGAATCTCCGTTGGGCATCTCTGTGTGGAGTTTGCATGTTCTCCCCGTGCGTGTGTGCGGGTACTCCGGTTTCCGCCCACATTCCAAAAACATGCATGGTAGCTTCATTGGCGACTCTAAATTGTCCATCGGTATGAATGTGAGTGTGAATGTTTGTTTGTCTATATGTGCCCTGCGATTGGCTGGCGACCAGTCCAGGGTGTACCCCGCCTCTCGCCCAAAGCCAGTTGGGATAGGCTCCAGCACCCCCGTGACCCTAATGAGGATAAGCGGTATAGAAAATGAATGAATGAATGAATGACTGTATGATATGGTGTGGATGACAAGTTCTTGTTTTAAAAGGTGGACCCAACCTGACCGTCACCACAATATTTCATACCAAATGAGCCGGTCTAATCACAACCGTCCTTGAAAGAAGTTTCCATTGCATCGTGTACGTCCATTTTAACAATCGATCGTCTTCCCAGTTTGCAGTCAGTTTTTTTCTTATGTTGGCGTCTTGAAAATGCCGCATGTCTGTCACTTCCTACACAGAACTAGTCATTGGCCCCTTCGATGTGGGAGTGCTGACTCAGCGCTCCTCCTCCAGTGGTGGATATCAATAACATCGAGTATTCACATGTACTTTGACTGCACACTTTGCATCCTTCCGTCTTTCGAAGGCATTGGAATGTCTGGGTCCCTCTGTGGCTCATTAGAAGCTGATGTCTGCTTAAACAAAAGCAGCTTGCAGATAAAGAGGGAGATCTTGGTGAAATGTGGTCAGAGTGAGCGAGGAATGGCTGACAAGGCGGGGAAAGATGGGATATCGTTCTGTCAAATCTGTCTGAGGACAAAGGTAGTTTGCAAACGGCTGCTTTGGGACCGTCAGTCACGTTTTAACAGAAGAAAGTGAAAGTAAAAAAACAGCAAGACGGAGTAGGGAGTATACTCCGAAGTATGTCATCTCCGCATAAGGCTGTGTCAGAACTAATCACAAAGGTAACCACACATGAAGTAATAAAGTCAGAAATTGAACAGCATCAAAGTGCGCCAGTCAATCTATCAATTGTGTTGCGGGGCTCCCGACAGCTCCAGGCAGAGGTCAGAATTTAGTGCTCAGATGACGTTTATTTCGTTCAGTCAAATGTGTAAAAACAGCCCACATGGGTGCAAAACCCTTTACAAAAATAGAAAATAAAGGCAAATAAAGTCCAAGTTCACACAAAAACAGTTAGGAGTCACTTTCACACTTGGCAACAATGCCTGCAAAATGACATCATGAAAGTATCAAACGCCTACACATGGCAATGCACGGAGGCCGTCAAAATCATCACGTTCATTTTCATTTATTACATGATTGATTGATTAATTAATGCATTATTGCTCCGGGCCAAGTGGCCATGTAGCATTTTATTCTCAACAAGAAATCTTGTCTCACGAGATCCCGGATTCCCCTAATACTTTCCAAACGTCTGATCCTGATCCAGATTTAGCAACTCCTCTTCCATAAAAAAGTCTGTCTGAACAGCAGATCCTGACCCAGCAGCCAGTCAATAGCCAGCCATGTCTCCATCACAGGGATGAAGTGTGCCCGTCATCTTCTGGGTGGGAGGCTGGCGATGGTGTCGCGGGCGTTTTGGCTTCAGCATGCTGTTCCTTTCTTCACTCACTACTACAGGAAAGCAGAAGATGAGGACTTAACAATTCTCACTGAGCTTGTTTAGAAAATCTAATCGGGGATGACCTTGTGGTAAAGAATCTTGAAATGCAAAGTTTTATGGGCATTCGGGAACAAAAGGTGAGCGAGTAAGAGTCCTGCTGCTTAGACAACCAGACAAGAATAAAAAAAAAACGTTTATTATTATTATTAGGTGGGATCATTTTTAGGGATTTCTTGCTTGGAGAAAATCTGTATCGTAAGAAAAGGGCAGTCGGAAGCCAACCGAGGCTGTGAACTTTGGCATGGCTACTATGAAAAATAATACAGAAATATGGAAGTGGCAGTGAGCAAGGTATTATTGAAAGTGCTTTATGCACACTTTGCAATCCAACCACCGTTGCTTTTAACAGCGTCAGCGACTGACATAGGGCTTTTTTTTGGATCGCCGTTAAACAACTGCTTGCTTCTTGTTCTTGCTGTAGTAATTCCAAGAGTACATTTGACCAACTTTGCTTAGAGAGTTGTCAAATCAGCCCACGTCGCCCACGTTTGGACTTGTTTGCACCCTTGATCACAGAGCAGTTTTTTTTCCAATCATTAGATTTGGTCAGCTCCAACCTTTGGTTCTGTTTCATAACATACGTTCAATGGCTCTATCACCATTACGCCGTGCAGTGCATGCTTGAAAGCTGTAAAAAAAAATAGTAAAAAGACTAACAGTCAAAAAAGTAGAGTTTGGACAACATCCTCGGTCGCCATGCTGCATCGCGACTTCCTGGAAAAACATGCATGAGTGTCCAAATTGTGGCGCAGGGGCCATCTGCGGAGTGTAGCTCATTGCAGAACTAAAGTAAACAAAAACCCAGCAAGCGGAGAAATAGTGCAGCTAAACAAAGCTAAAATGCTGATACTAATAACTGATTCAAACACAAAGATTTTTCTTTAAATGTGTATATATATTGCACATGTTCTTTAGGAAATATATTTATTTAAATTATAAAATGTCAAAGGACATGAAGAGACAAGTATATAAAAGAAAAACTGAGTTGTGTTATTATTATTTATTATTACAATTAAACAATAAATTATCATAACAGTGGTTTATTTGGTCTCAAAAAACGACAATAACATCGAGCTTCAATTTTTGGTAGAATACACATTTCAAAACACACCTGTTTTGTTTTGTGGCTTTGACTGTAAGATGTCTGCTCTCTACAAACAGACCCCATTTTAGCAAAAAAACTGCAAAAAGACGCTGGATACTGCACTAAGTACAGGTATTCGGTTAAACACACACCGTTTTCAATTAGAAGGATTTTGTATCAAAGTAGAGTACTTATAACTAAAACATCCACGTAAAAAAATTAGATGTTCTGGGCATGCCCAGCTGGGAGAGGACCCCGGGGCAGACCAAGGACACTCTGCAGGGATTATGTCTTACAGCTTGCCTGGGAACACTTTCGTTTTCTCCCAGTGGAGCTTGAAGAGGGGCCCAGGAACTGGGAAGTCTGAACTTCCTTACTGAAACTGCTGCCTCCCCGACGCGGACCTGGATAAGCGGAGGACAATGGAATGGAATGGAAACTATATAAAAACATTCTATGTAAAAACGTGGAGGTGCATTGTTGTTTGTTTGTATATTTTGAGCCACAAAAAAAAATCAAGCTCTGAATTTGGGGTGACGGAGCATATTACATGGCTGCCTCCACCCTTTGGAACTCACTCCCACATCCCGTTCGTGACTGTTCCGGCCTCCCCACCTTTAAAAAAGTACTCAAGACCCCCCTTTTTAAAACTGCTTTTAATGTCTAATATTTTAATGTTTGCCTTAATGTTGCTTTTTGTCTTTGTCTTTGTACAGCATCTTTGAATATCAAGAAAAGCGCTTTATAAATATAATATATTATTATTATTATCTATGCTGCGCATTGAACAAGACAAGATTTTGGAGAACTGCTGCGAGAAGGTGGATGAGCTCCTGCAGCTGAGCCTCCACTTTTTTGCCCTAATCTGTTGATTTTTATTGTCTGATAAAACATTCATTTGGTCATTGTCTTAGTCCTGCTGCATGGTCTCTGTAGTCACTTACTGAACTGATATTTGCATATCTAAAGTACCTAAAGATAATTTGGGCGATTTTGAGCCTTACTGAACAAAGTTAGCTAAGGTACAATTATGAGATTATTCTGATGTGTGAGGTGTGTTCAAGATCCCCTGATCTAATCAGAAAAAGGTATCAACTAGGAATGAGCGAGTACACCACTATCTGTATCTGTTCACCCATCTAAATCATCCGTATCGCTATCTGTACTGGACGGGGCATAAACTGGAAGTGGGAGTGGTTTAAGGGTGAATGGGTGGGATTTAAAATGGGTACATTATTTTAAGTATGAAATTCACATGGATTGATCAAAAATTGCTAAAATTACTTATTTGAAAATGATTTACAGAATAGCCTCAAAATTTAGATTCAAATTATGTGTCTGTGTGTATGTGATCTGTAAGACTTTATTACTGAATTATTTTTTTCATGATCAGTGTGAAGTTGGTGATTCATGCAAACATCCAATGATGGCCAACAGGGAAATAATCTAACAGCCCTATTCAGTGTCTACTCAAAAGCAGCACGTTCAGCACTACGAGCAAAGTTTTCCAACTCACTCACCAGCCAAACAGTGGCGGTGCCAGAAATTTTTCTTTGGGGTGGCCAAGGTGAGACCATTACTCACATAGGGGTGGCCTGTTTGATACCTGAAATGATACCTGAAATGTCTCCACGTAGGTCCGCCGCTGGTGGAGTCTCCAGCCAAATTAGTAGCAAGCAGATGGAAGACAAACAACACAGACACCCAGGATGTTGCTGCATCTTGTTTTCCTTTCATTCTCTTATTATACAAATATGTTTCTGAGTAAAACATGAAATAATTATGATCAAGATACATAAAGCCATCTACTGTACCCATTTGCCTGTGTCCATAGGCTGCATGTACAGTATGTCTAAACCAAGATCATGGCGTCTTTTGTTATGACCACTTGAGCATCTTGAGTGTTCTTGACCTTCATATCTCACTCCCACGGCGGTGCGATTGAGGCTTCGTGTACTTCACTGGGCTATACCGTTGTATTCCAGTAGGGAGGGTGCTAGAGGGGCTGAGGAGAGAGGAAAATGTTTTAATTAAAATGTAACTGTAAAATGTATTCCTGCCGCCATACCCTAATTTCCTAGTTTCCAAACTTTGGTCATTTCTTTCTGCATGTTTTGGGTTTGTTGAGCCACAACCACGTGTTAGCTGAAACTTTGTAATGGCACGTTTACTTGCAACAGCAAATGTGAGCACAATAGAGCCCCGCTTTTCGTGGAGTTTACGTTCTGCAGCCACCAGCAAATGGCAACAAAGTCATTAGAATTGATATGCCCCTAAAAATGGCCCCTCTCCAAACCTTCCTTGAGTCATTCTAACGAATCTGTTACATGTACCTAATTAATTGAGTAGATCTGAGTCATATTTATACTTAACCATAATCCATACATTTGTGTAAATATCCTAAGTCAATGCAACTAAGTCACCACGGTAAAGAACATTCATATTTTGTTAAAAATGCATTTTTTAAAACTAAATAATAGAGTAACACAATAATAATAATGATTTTATAGAATAATTTTAAATAACTGATAACTAGGTATATTTCTTGAGTTATCAATTGAATTTACTATAGTGACTTAATTACCTCCACTATATTTAACATTTTAGTTACTTTGATTAAAATAAAACACTTTCTTCTATAAATGCAGTTGTATCAATCAGCTGAATGGGACATTGCAAATATCAAATGCAGTACTCAATTTGGAACATGTTTTAGGAGTTGGAGTATCTTTTTCCCAACACAACTCTAGTATGCCATCTTGTCTCCACATGAATATTTGATAACACTTGATATTTGACATCACGCGCATTAAAAATCACATGACCTGCACACAATTTTGGGTTGTCTGTTGTTGTCTTGGCATAAAATGACAAAGTGTACATCTGGAAGACTTGACAGAGCCAGATGCCTTAGCTTCCTGTGCGACTTGCGCAAATGTGTGCGTAGACCTCACCATGTTTCAAAGCAGAATGGACAGTTTATATGTAGACGCGGTATTGCAGATGATCCTTGGACAAAAGTACCATGCTTCTTTCGATGGTGCTTGAGAAGTGCTCCTCTTGATGCCTCTGCAGTTGTGCAGAGCTTACATTGCCATTCCACACATCATAACCTAAAATGAAAAGAGTAGCCCACCCTTATTCACCTAACTATTCTACTTCAACTACAGTAAACTGCAGTACAATAGCGCTGAATAGAAATAAAAACATATTTTTGAAACAAACAACCCAATTTCCAGACAGATCGGTGCAGCATTTGCAGTAATGCGGTCGCTGTACCAGACCGTCGTGGTGAAGAGAGAGCTGAGCCGGAAGGCAAAGCTCTCTGTTTACCGATCGATCTACGTTCCCACCCTCACCTATGGTCATGAGTTATGGGTCATGACCGAAAGAATGAGATCGCGGATACAAGCGGCGGAAATGAGTTTCCTTCGTAGGGTGGCTGGACTCACCCTAAGAGATAGGGTGAGGAGCTCGGCCATCCGGGAGGAGCTCAGAGTAGAGCCGCTGCTCCTTCACATCGAGAGGAGCCAGTTGAGGTGGCTCGGGCATCTAGTCCGGATGCCTCCCGGGCGCCTCCCTGGTGAGGTGTTTCGGGCATGCCCGGTCGGGAGAAGGCCCCCGGGAAGACCTAGGACACGCTGGAGGGACTATGTCTCACAGCTGGCCTGGGAACGCCTTGGTGTCCTCCCGATGGAGCTGGAAGAGGTCGCTGGGGACCGGGAAGTCTGGACTTCCCTACTGAAGCTGCTGCCCCCACGACCCGGACCCGGATAAGCGGTGGAAAATGGATGGATGGATGGACAACCCAATTTTTCATAGGTATGGCAACATTTGTGTTTTCTCCAGCATTGATTTTAAGGTCCTATCCTATGCAATCACAGGAGTGCCAAAATGAAAAGAAAATACATGTGGAAATATACAGAGACTCAACAATACAAAAATATACAATAAATATAAATATATATAATACATGTATACAATAAATATACAATACACTATGTCGAGCCATCTAGTAAAAGCAAATGGAAAAGACAAAACAAGAAATTAACGACAATGAAAAGCCAAAGACACAAATGCAGAAAAAGCAATGACAAAATAGTAACAGCAAAAACATTGGATATTTTTGTGTTTATATTTCCACATGTATTTCATTTTGGCACTCCTGTGATTCCATACTATTTACCACCCAAAAGAACAACAAGGTGACCACTGGTCACTGGCCATCTCCTCTCAATTCCTAATCCTAAAAATGAAAGGAAATTCCTTTTTAATCAATTGAGCCAATGTTAGTAGCTGTACATTTACATAAACAACCAAATGGCACGGCTCGACGCCAGTAGTTGAAACAAGAATACCAATCTCACAACTCCGTTTAGCAGATTGTGTAGTAAGAAGTAAGCGTCCATTCGTTCTTTGCCTTTTATGGCTGTGGCAATTGAAAAACACAAACATCAATAGGGCTTCAACATTGCATTCAATGTACTAGTAAAAAATTGTACCGTGCTTGTCCACGTCGGCGTGACAAGCTGTTTGGGGTGACTTACATAAAGGTATTTTTAGATGTCATAAGACTCCAAATGTCTGGCCAGGCAATGTTCAGTCAGAAGGGAATTCCCAGATAAGGGCAGGGAGCTTGGTAACCCACGTTATTGTACGGCTTAGAAGCCATGTTTGAACCGTGCGTGTCCCTCGGCTGCGACGCCGGCCTTCGTAATATTCCACCACATAACTGGCAGTATTGGAAGACGTTGGTGCTTGTTGCTCCTCGCCTCCTCGCACTGTACTGTAAACCCAACAAACAGGGAAGATTTCTTACCATTTTGGTGTGACGGTGTGGTGCAGTAAGGGGAGAAATTAATGAACATCAATGCTTAAAACGTCCCCAAAGAAATAAGCCAATTGATAGCGTATTATTCACATGCATATAAAGACGATGGGGACCCCAGATAAAAACAATGGTTGCCCCTTAGGGCAGAGTCCCAAGTTAGACTGTGAGGGAAAAATGTTATGTGTTTTATGTTCTGACCTTAGGATCTCGTATCTGCTATTTGCAAACGATGTGGTCCTTATGGCCTCATCAGGCTGTGACCTTCAGCGTTTACTGGAGCAGTTTGGAGCTGAGTGTGAAGCTTCTGGGATGAGCATCAGCACCTCCAAATCCGAGGCCTTGGTTCTTGGTTGGAAACGGGTGGAGTGGTGGAGTGCACCCTTCGGGTTGGGAGTGAGGTCTTGCCTCAGGTGGAGTTCAAGTATCTCAGGGTCTTGTTCACGAGTGAGGGACGGTTGGAGCGTGAGGTCGACAGACTCGGTGCAGCGTCAGCAGTAATGCGTTCCCTGTACCGGACCGTCGTGGTGAAGAGAGAGCTGAGCCGGAAGGCGATCTGTTTGGACAGAACAGGAACAAGATGACGGATACAAGCGGCGGAAATGAGTTTACTCCATAGGGTGGCTGGACTCACCCAAAGAGATAGGGTGAGGAGCTCAGCCATCCGGGAGGAGCTCAGAGTAGAGCCGCTGCTCCTTCACATGGAGAGGAGGTGGCTCAGGCATCTAGTCCGGATGCCTCCCGGGGTGTTTCGGGCATGTCCAGCTGGGAGATGGCCCCGGGGAAGACCTAGGACACGCTGGAGGGACTATGTCTCAAAGCTGGCCTGGGAACGCCTTGGTGTCCCTCCCGGTGGAGCTGGAAGAGGTTGCCGGACACTGGGAAGTCTGGACTTCCCTACTGAAACTGCTGCCACTGCGACGCGGATAAGCAGAAGAAAAAGGAATGGTAATTAAATCTTGTGGTAATGTCGAGTGAACAAAAAAAACAAAACACTGCAGGCGTTTTCACAGGAAAAATCAGTATGCAAATTGCCTTTTCTGCACTGGGTTGTGTTGTTTGTCATTTTTTTCCCATTGTGATATGAAAGATCTGTCACTTCTCCTGTAATAGAGTGCACAATGAAAAAATTAGCAGCAATCTTGTGTGCAACAAAATAAAGAACTTTTTCCCAACACTTTCAGAATATTTACAGAACATTAAGGTCCAGTTCTTAACCTCACCTGTGGTCATGAGCTTTGGGTAACACTGGCGATGAGTTTCTTCTGTAGGGCGGCTGGTCTTTCCCTCAGAAGGAGGGTGAGAAGCACGGTCATCCGGGATGAAACTCGGAGTAGAACCACTGCACCTCTGCATTGAGAGCAGCTAGATGAGGTGGCATCAGGTCAAGATGTCTCTCAACCACCCTGGGAACTCCCTGGGATGTGCGGGGAGGAGCTGGTATATCAAAAGTTGGTTTAGCTGTATGTAGGTGAAACCATCATCGTGTTTTGGTTTATATATTCGATATTATTTTCCTGAAAGGTTCAATATTATTACGAGTTCTTCAACCACTTTAGTTTCCAGGGTCCACTTATAGGCGGTGTTTGCAGCCAAACATAACAAGCTTTAGTTATGTTTGTCGTCAGCTAGTGATAGTGATTTTGCCAAGTTTAGCTGATAATGTTAGATGTCATTGAATGTGCAGCCTATGGAAACAATAGTTTGACTGCAAACTTCTGTGTCTACATCTTGTTTCAAGTCCCTGGCAATTTCTATGCAGTCGTGCTTCTAAACCACTAATGGTTACATATGGGTGCAGTGGAGATATGTTTTGGTTGAAACCAGTCCCTTTAACACAGTACCCTTGAACGGCGAATATTATCCTCACATAAACCGCCTTGTCATTGACTTGACTATGTGTAGTCATTGAGGTCATGCAAAGATTAGGTCACCTTGAGTCTTTGATGCACTCTACACTAAGTGTCTTTTTATGCTCCATGACTTTTTCACCGTTAATATTCTACTGCAGCAGTCGAAATGCAGTAATGGCACCGGTTATGCCAATACTTTATTGAAATGTCATGCGAGGTAAATGGGACGGGATTAACTAAATTAAAGGGGAAGAGCGGCCTGGCAGATGGTGAAAGTCCAGTAACCGAGAGGTCATAAGGGCAGATCACTTTGATAAATAACATATCCATCCACCACCGTTTGGTGTCTGTTTGTCCTTGAGAGAGAAGAACTTTCATCTAACTCATTTTAAAGCTTAGTAGTGCTATCAATAGAAAGCCACACACCGGGTACGTGCTGAGGTTGTTTTGTAAGCACATAATTCCCACCCAGTTTATTTTGGAATCTTAACACTGCTTGCTGAGGAAGGTTATTGTGTGTCCCAGAAAGGCAAAGGAAAGTATAAACCACATGCAGAGTTAATCCTGTGATGCTGAAATGACAAAAAAATTGCATTTTGGTCAACATTTAAGGCATATTTTTGTTTGAACTCTAAATGTTATGAGCTTTAAGGTGTACTGTATATTCAATCTGCATTAGGAAATACGTAAAATGACCAGTCCAGGGTGTACCCCGCCTCCCGCCCAAAGTCAGCTGGAATAGGCTCCAGCATACCCGCAACCCTAATGAGGATAAACAGTATAGAAAATGGACGGATGGATATTGCAATACGTACGTACGTATTGCGTATAATGGTGGCTGAATGGCCCGGAGGTTGTGGGTTCAAATCTCTGTTGGGCATCTCTGTGTGGAGTTTGCATGCTCGTATGGTGGAAAACGCTCAAAGAAGAATCATCTCAGGAAGCGGAAGCACCAGATTGCTGCCGGGCTGTTCCATTTGCAGACTCTCTGACGGACACGTAATCAGGATGTGTTCCTGTCGGTTTTCCTATTCTTATATAATGTCAGGGAGTGGTGGAATCTCTAAATCAAGAGTCATTTCTTAAATTTGTCCCAAGACACGCTTGCTTACACGCAAAAAAACTGGCCTTGTAGTGACTGGCTGGCTCTTATTTAATAATAATGATCAAACATGACCAGCCGTTGTAGGTCCGCTACTGCAAAGTAAATGTCAGTCACATTTCCTTTCCGAAATGACTCCCTTACAATATGACACAACATCACAGTAAGCACACATGGCGGGTGGCATACTGTAAGGATTTTCACGCCAGTCAAGCTTTTAAGTAGCTACATGGAGGTCCAGCAGAAGCAGGAGTGCTGATTGTCAAAGATATCAACGATCTGGATAATTACTATACATCATAAACGCATGACAACAAGGATAAAAGAGAATACAATGTACAAAATCAGTAAGATTACATTCAATAATATGAACATTGATATTAACGTTGAAAGAGCACGTTCAAGAAAGTATTAAAATCAGGAACTCATGTACTTCCATTTAATACACTCACAGTACAACACCAAGACAGCAAGATGTTGATCCGAAAACCAACAGGGAAAGTTATATATATATATATATATATTTAAAGAAAATATGATATATGCATGTACAGTATGTGTATGCATGTAATATATATATATGTATGTATGTATATATATGTGTATGTATACATATGAATGTATGTGTGTATGCATGTATATACACAGTATAAATAAGCTCTGCTTCTTCCTACTCCTTTTCGGACATGTAAAACTGAGGAATGTCCATCCATCCATCCATTTTCCTCCGCTTATCTGGGTTCGGGTTGCGGGGGCAGCAGCTTCAGTAGGGAAGTCCAGACTTTCCCAGTCCCCAGCGACTTCTTCCAGCTCCAACGGGAGGACACCAAGGCATTCCCAGGCCAGCTGTGAGACATAGTCCCTCCAGCGTTTCCTAGGTCTTCGCGGGGGCCTTCTCCCGACTGGGCATGCCAAAAACACCTCACCAGGGAGGCGCCCGGGAGGCATCCGGACTAGATGCCCGAGCCACCTCAACTGGCTCCTCTCGATGTGAAGAAGCAGCGGCTCTACTCTGAGCTCCTCCCGGATGGCCCAGCTCCTCACCCTATCTCTCAGGGTGAGTCCAGCCACCCTACGGAGGAAACTCATTTCAGCTGCTTGTATCCGCGATCTCGTTCTTTCGGTCATGATCCATAAGATCGATTGGTGAAAAGAGAGCTTTGCCTTCCATCTCAGCTCTCTCTTCACCACGACGGTCCGGTACAGCGACCGCATTACTGCAGATGCTGCACCGATCCGTCTGTCGATCTCACGCTCCAACCTTCCCTCTCTCGTGAACAAGAACCTGAGATACTTGAACTCCTCCACCTGAGGCAAGACCTCACTCCCACCCCGTAGGGTACAGTCCACCCGTTTCCGATTGAGACCCATGGCCTCGGATTTGGAGGTGCTGAGTTTCATCCCAGAAGCCTCACACTCAGCTGCAAACCGCTCCAGTAAACGCTGAAGGTCACAGCCTGATGAGGCCATAAGGACCACATCGTCTGCAAACAGCAGAGACGAGATCCTAAGGTCACCGAGCTGGACTCCCTCAACACCTTGGCTGCGCCTTGAAATTCTGTCCATGTAGATTATGAACAGAATCGGTGACAAAGGGCAGCCTTGGCGGAGGCCAACGTTCACCGGAAACAAGCTCGACTTACTGCTGGCAATGCGAACCAGGCTCCTGCTTCGATTGTACAAGGACCAAATGGCACGTAGTAGCGGGCCACCGATCCCGTACTCCCGGAGCACCCCCCACAGGACACCACGAGGGACACGGTCAAATCTCTTTTCCATGTCTACAAAGCACATGTGGGAGTGATTTAACTACCCCAATTACCTCAGCCAAGGTGATAGAACTGTCCACGTACGTATCCTCAGACTCTGCTTCCTCTATGGAAGGCATGTCAGTGGGATTGAGAAGGGCCTCGAAGTATTCCTTCCATCGACCAACTATATCCACAGTCGAGGTCAGCAAGCCCCCGTCCGCACTGTAAACAGTGTCAACTGGGGGCTGCTTCCCCTTTCTGAGGTGTCAGATGGTTTGCCAGAACCTCTTCGAGGCCGACCGAAAGTCGTGCTCCATAGCCTCACCGAACTCCTCCCACACCCGAGTTTTTGCCTCGACCACCGCCGAAGCCGTGTGCCGCTTGGCCTGCCGGTACCTGTCAGCTGCTTCGGGAGTCCCACAAGCCATCCATGCTTGATAGGACACCTTCTTCAGTTTGACAGAAGCCCTAACCCCCGGTGTCCACCATTGGGTTCGGGGCTTGCCACCACGGCTGGCACCGACCACCTTGCGGCCGCACCTACAACTTACAACTGGCTGCCTCAGCAATAGAGGCACGGAATACGGCCCATTCGGACTCAATATCCCGGTCCTCCCTGGAGATGCAGATGAAGCTCTGCCGGAGATGAGAGTTGAAGACTCGGCGAACGGGAGACTCTGCCAGACGTTCCCAGCACACCCTCACTACGCGTTTGGGTCTGCCAGGTCTGTCCGGCATTTTTCCCCGCCATCTAATCCAACTCATCACCGGGCGGTGGTCAGTCAGAAAGCTCAGCACCTCTCTTCACCCGCGTGTGCAGAACATGCGGATGCAGGTCTGATGATACGACCACAAAGTCGATCATAGACCTGCGACCTAGGGTGTCCTAGTGCCAAGTGCACTTATGGACATCCTTATGTTCAAACATTGTGGTTGTTATGGACAAACTGTAATTCGCACAGAAGTCCAGCAACAACACACCGCACGGGTTCAGGTCAGGTTCAGGTCACGGGTTCCTCCCAACCACCCTCCAAGTCACACTGTCATTGCCCACATGGGCGTTGAAGTCTCCCAGCAGAACTATGCAATCACCAGCTGGGGTGCTCTCCAGAACCCCTCTGATAGACTCCAAGAAGGCTGGGTACTCTGAACTGCCGTTCGGCGCATACGCAAAAACCACAGTCAGGACCCTTTCCCCAGCCCTAAGGCGTAGGGAAATAACCCTCTCGTTTACTGGGGATGACTCCAACCAAGAGGCACCAAGCCGGGGGGCTAACAATAAGCCCACACCAGCTCGCTACCTCTCCCCTGCAGCAACTCCAGAGAAGAACAAGTTCCAGCCCCTCTCAAGGAATTTGGTTCCAGAGCCCAAACTGTGGGTTGAGGTCAGTCCGACTATATCTAGTTGGAATGTCTCCGCCTCTTCCACAAGCTCGGGCTCCTTCCCCACCAGAGAAGTGACATTCCATGTCCCAAGAACCAGATTTGGCCACCGAAGACCAGGTCGCCCAGACACCCGCCCTCGACCACTACCCAAATCACAAAGCACTGGACCCTTATGCTTGCCCCTGCAGGTGTTGGGTCTGCGGGGGGGAGTTCCCGTGTGGCTTCTTCGGGCTAGGCCGGGCCAGGCCCCACAGGTGAAGACCTGGCCACCAGGCGCTCGCCTGCGAGCCCCTCCCCCAGGCCTGGCTCCAGGGTGAGGCCCCCGTATCCCACGTCCGGGCGAGGTGCGGTCACTCCTCATGTTGTTCGTCATAGGGGTCTTTTGAATCACGCTTAGTCTGGCCCGTCACCTAAAACCTGTTTGCCTTGGGAGACCCTACCAGGGGCATAAAGCCCCCGACAACATAGCTCCTAGGATCACTCGGGCACTCAAACCCCTCCACCATGATAAGATGGTGATTCACGGTGGTGATTCACTGAGGAATGTAACATGAATAATTATTGTACAATATATGCATGTTCCAAACAAATTCAACCAAACCCAACCCTTGTTTATGTTGTTTCCTATACTAACTAATGAAATATATTTAGTAATTAGGGAACCATGTTCAGAGAAGAAAACTTGTCTTATCTCTCATCTATTTTGGTTTCCCATGAGAGAGATGTATTGAGAAAATAGTGGAAGAGCTTTTTCCTTTCCTTAGAGATCCTGCAGGTACTGTTGATGATGATGGTTCAGGACTTCCATCTCCCCAAATGAGAGAATGAAGATGTTATGATGAAAACAAACTAGCTCAACAAAGACATTTATGACAACCAGCAATGTCTCAAAGTTAGACTCTTTCCCTACCTGGTCGGAAGACACGTAGCCAAATGCCAGCACCTCCATAGAATGGTGGCCCTCAAACATGTTCCCCAAATATACACCGCAGCTGGAAATTGTCTCAAAGATGCTCCGCCAGGCTGTTATTGGGCCCCAGAAGGACGTCATAGTGTGTATGTGAGCTCTTATTGCATTTCTTGCTCTGATACTACAGCCGAAGATGGACTATTGTCAGGTAGAATTTCCCCGCCCATTCTTGATTTGCTTGAGAGGATGCAGCAGCTTTTCGCAAATGGAGGTAGTGATAGTGTTGACATGGATATTAATGTCGACACACTGTAAATTCTGGGTGCACTTAGGCTTAATATGGGTTGAGGCCCTCCCTCTCCTCAACCACAACAATCATAAGTCAGAAAACTGTCATCAGCTATTATTCAGTGCTGAAATATTTATTACGTTATGGAGATCTGAAGGTTTGCGAGCTTTGCTTTTTCACGCTGAACTTTCTGCATCCAAGCACTCCAGCTCAGGGCTGAATGCAAAGGAAATTTTTTACAATGTTGTCCCTCCAGCCCCGTGATTGGCAGGTGGTCAGTCCAGGGTGCACAGAAGGCTACCAACAGGCCAAACAATCCTTAATCTGCGGATTGTTTGACATGTCTGAGGATCGTGTCCGATGCCCAAGCAGTCCGTGGTGATGTATGTACTGTGCACTGTGGATTGGCACCTGTGCTTCCACATGTTCCACAAGGTCAAGGTCACATGGGATAAGTGCCAGCATCCCTCTGACCCTGAAGAGTTAAAGGACATGGTATAAAAAATAGTAACTCAAATTCCACTACGTCTAAATAGGAGCTGTAAGTATCAAACATTTTATTCCACAAACTTTGCCTCACACTTCAGGTCATTTTCAACCCCTGAGGGTAATGACTGTTTATGTATACAACAGAAGCAAAGATATTTCAGTTCAGCACGAATAGATTTAAGGACCAGCTACAGACACAGGTGGATCAATATTACCACACTGACTGGAAATAAATCAGAATTATGCTGTTAGTAAAATGTAAGAGTAAAGAAATCATTAAACAGTTTTCCTTTGTCAGCTTTTTTGCTTAATTCTGGTTGTTTATGAGAGAGCCATGTGAGCAAAAACAAGAGATCAAAAGTCTTCCAAGGTTGTGACAACAGAAATGAATGAATGGATAAAGCGGTAGTTTGAATATTTTCTTATGCACTGCAATAAGTTTTATATCCCCTAACACAATCATCCCCAACCTTATCTTCAAAATTCACATTTACCTACAGTGTCATAGCATCTTGCGAGATTAAAATTTATTGTTTAAGATTTCAGATACCACCTGTCTCGTGGGCACTAGGCCTCGAATGATAATAAATGTATTAATTACTTCATCGTACAATGAAAATGAAAGGAAAGGGGTACACAACTGTGGTAAGACCAGAAATGTTGTTTGGTCTAGAGACAGCGCCGCTGAGGAAAAGGTTCTCTTTGGGTGTGACCGGGATGGACAGGATCAGGAATGAGTACACCAGAGGGACAGCACATGTTACAGGTTTTGAAAATAAAGTCAGAGAGGCCAGACTGAGATGGTTCGGACGTGTCCAAAGGAGAGATAGTAAATATATGGGTGGAAGGATGCTGAGTTTTGAATTGCCAGGCAGGAGGCCTAAAGGAAGACCAAAGAGGAGGTGACCCCTGAAGGGATAAGCCGAAAAGAAAAGAAAAGAAAAAGAAAAAGAAACAAAAATGAACTTGATCATTTTGCCGGAGTCAATATATTGCTGTTTACATTCTACCTACATTCATTCTCCAGAAGAGGATTCCTTTCACCACCTTACCCTGCTTGTTCCATAGAACAGCGGCATGGACGGGGTGAGCCGCTTTGTCAGTCATACAGTCTCAGGTGGAGGCGGGGCCGCTAGCATACACACACAGAGGAAAAGACTGTAATGTAGTAAAAATTATAGTAGTAAATTGCAATTCATTGTCATATTTTTGTACTTTTCATTAAAATAATGTTAAAATCTCGCCTTGTTCTCGTTGACTCGTCTTGTGAACTGAGTGTCTCATGACACCCCTAGCATTTACATAATAGTCTGTATATTTACAAAACAGTTTTTAAATGTCTTTTTACTTAAACATTACTTCTGAAACTTTTCAGCCTCCCACGGAGCCGCGGTGGTTGGGGACCTAATTGACAAGTCCTGACCCTCCTATCTATAGATCCATAGAACAACTGCAGACTTTGGTAACTTTGTTTAGCATCAGTAATCGGTTCTGGGGGTTCAACTGAAACTGAAACTGAAACTACCCAAAGCTTTCCCATAAAAAAAGAACGTGAATCCAATTCATCCGTTTCGGAGACCCAACATAAAACACTTTTTAATGGTGTTAAAATTATATTTCTACATGAAAATGCATATAAATGATGCCAGAAAGGGATAATGAACATTGAATGTCCCTTTTACTTTAAGATCTGATATTTTGCTGTGAGGCACCACACAGACCCTATTTTAATACTTTATTTATTCATTTATTTACTAATAATCATTATTATACATTCATTATTATTATTCTATATTACTTTTCTCACCTTCTTTATGAAAGTGCAACTTTCTTTGGCTCTATTGTTGGTTATTTTGCAGCCGTGATCAATAAGAAAAGCAGAGACTTGTGGCGTAACGCAGTCAATTGCTGATGATTGCTAGGGGACTTTTTTTAGAGGACGCAAGCTTCCTCTGTGTGACAACTGGCTTCCAGCAAATAACTGGATCACATCCAGTAAGAATACTGGTTTGTGGATGCTTTTAAAAAACCCTAAACAGATTACAAAGGTATCTTATTTATGGTAATTACAGTGGATATTAATTATTCATCACACTGAATGTGTACTCATCGATTTTCTTCCTTTATTTTGTTATCAAAACTTTACACATACAACTCGGGTCAGTGTTCTTTCTATTTGTGTCTGAGAGTGGAGCATGATGTTGAGTATACTTGAACTGAAGCGATTGCTGATTCTGTCACAATCTGATGAAAGGACTTCTTTTTATGTCTTCCCCTTTGTCAATTCAGTTGTTTTACAAGGTTGATGGAGTCATTCTTTTAAAAGATTGCTGTAGTATGACATTTCAGCAGGAAAAAACTCCAGCTTTTTCTTTTCTACTAGGAGCTTGATTACACTAATCAACCGTAAATGACATGCACGTCAACTGACTCTCCTTTGTTTTTACTGACTTAATGGCTACTATTTCCACTGAATATTTGAGGTTTTACACTTTTAAGTAAAATAAATGCCTTTGTAAATCATTTGAAAAACAAAAGTTGAAAAACGAAATTTGGTTACATCGGAGCTGTGACCGTAAGGTGGTTGCTGCCTGTCGTGGCGGTAATCCCAGAACCCATTGGTAAACACCAGCGGTGAGGGATGCCGTCAAGCTGAAGAAAGAGTCCTATCAGGCCGTTTAGGCCCATGAGACTCTGGAGGCAGCTGACAGGCACAGCCAGGCCAATTTCAGGAGGGGGAAGCAGTGCACAGTCAACACCATGCATGGTGGCGACGGTGTGCTGCTGACCTCAACTCGAGATGTTGTGGACCGGTGGGGGGAATACTTTGAAGACCTCCTCAATCCCACCAAGACGTCTTTCAACATGGAAGCAGTGCCCGGGGACTCTGAGGCAGGTTCTCCTATCTCTGTGGCTGAGGTTACCGAGGTGGTCAAAAAGCTTCTTGGTGGAAAGGCTGAGATCCGCCTGGAGTTCCTAAGGCCCTGGATGCTGCAGAGGCGTGTCTTGGTTGACACGACTCTGCAGCATCGCGTGGACATAAGGGTCGGTGCCCCTGGACTGGCAGACCGGGGTTGTGGTCCCGCTTTTCAAGAAGGATGTGTATTCATTCTAACTATCGTGGGATTACACTTCTCAGCCTTCCCGGTAAGGTCTATTCAGGGGTTCTGGAGAGCAGGATCCGCCGGATAGTGAATTCAGGAGGAGAAGTGTGGTTTTCGTCCTGACTCTATACTCTCGGCAGGGTTCTTGAAGGTGCATGGGAGTTTGCTCAAATCGTCTACATGTGTTTTGTGGACTTGGAGAAGGCATTCGACCGTGTTCCTCAGGGAATACTGTGGGGAGTGCTCCGGGAATATGGGGTATCGGAACACCTAATCCAGGCGGTTCGTTCCCTGTATGACCGGTGTCAGAGTTTGATTTGCATTGCTGGCAATAAGTCGGACCCGTTTCCAGTGAGGGTTGGACTCCGCCAGGGCTGCCCTGTGTCACCGATTCTGTTCATTACTTTCATGGACAGAATTTCTAGGCACAGCCAGGGCGTTGAGGGGTTTCAGTTTCCTGGCCACAGGATTCGATCTCTGCTTTCTGCAGATGATGTGGTCCTGTTGGCTTCATCGAGCAGTAACCTTCAACTCTCACTGGATCGGTTCGCAGCTGAGTGTGAAGCGGCTGGGATGAGAATCAGCACCTCTAAATCTGAGTCCATGATTCTCGCCCGGAAAAGGGTGGAGTGTCATCTCTGGGTTGAGGATGAGGTCCTGCCTCAACTGGAGAGGTTTAAGTACCTCGGGGTCTTGTTCACGAGTGAAGGAAAGATGGAACGTGAGATGGTCAGGCGGACTGGTGCGGCGTCTGCAGTGATGCGGACTCTGCACCGGTCTGTCGTGGTGAAGAGAGAGTTTACCGGTCGATCTACGTTCCTACCCTCACCTATGGTCATGAGCTTTGGGTAGTGACCGAAAGGACAGGATCGCGGGTACAAGCGGCCGAAATGAGTTTCCTCCGCAGGGTGGCTGGGCTTGGAGTAGAACCGCTGCTCCTCCGCATTGAGAGGAGCCAGATGAGGTGGCTCAGGCATCTGGTTAGGATGCCTCCCGGACGCCTCCCTGGGGTTCAGGGCACGTCCAACCGGTAGAAGGCCCAGACCCAGGACACGCTGGAAAGACTATTTCTCTCAGCTGACCTGGGAACGCCTCGGCATCCGCCGGGAAGAGCTGGACGAAGTGGCCGGGGAGAGGGACGTCTGGGCTTCCCTGCTTAGGCTGCTGCCCCCCGACCCGACCTCGGATAAGCGGAAGAAAGATAGATAGGGATAGATATTCAGGATTAAGTACTGTGTAAACACCGACACACAAAGTCCAGCAACTAAAGCACCCCACTTAAAAAAACTTGGTTTCGGTCAACTAAATAACTTTGTAAACAATTGTAATATTTTAGAGAAGTTTCAGTCTGGTTTTAGAGTGAACCACAGTACAGAGACGGCCCTTTTGAAGATTTTAAATGATCTCAGGTGCAATGCTGGCACTCAAAAAGTCTCAGTCTTGGTGCTATCAGACCTTAGCGCCGCCTTTGATACAGTATATCACCCCATTCTTCTACCCAGACTGAAGCACATGGTGCGCCTCTCTGCAACCAGTTTTGGGTGCTGGTTTACCTCCTGTCTCGTTTCATGGTAAGTGTGGATACAAGCTCATCAAAGATGCATGAAATTACATGTGGTGTACCCCAAGGGTCGATTTTAGGTCCGATTCTTTTTAATGCTTCTCCTCGGCGATGTCATCAGGGCTGCAGAGAACGTTCATGTTTTTAAGAACAGGCTCAAGACCCAATTTAGTTTGGCTTTGACCCAATTTTAAATCATTTTATGAAAGACATTTATTTGTTTTTATTTTAATTACATTTTATTATCATCTGGCTTAAATTGGGGCATTTTACTTGATGATCTGTCCTTATTAGGGACATTCTATTCATTTTTACTTTGTCTGTTTCATCAGAGACATTGTATTTTATTTTTACACAATTTGTTTCCACCACTTGTTTTTAATCCTGTAAGCTTATTTATTTTAGTTGTATTCTTATTTACTTTGATTTTTAATTCCTCAGAGTTTTTGCTATTTTATTATTGTTATGTGTTTTATTATTTCTATTTCTCCAGTGTTCCTCAGAGGCAGCCCTCTGCACCGGGGGTTGTGTTGCCCATGGCGGCGGGGGGTGCTGGCCGTGGTACTGGTCTGTAAGGTGGCGTGACCGCTCATGGCTATGTTCCCGTGTCAGAGTCCTGGTGGCTGTGGTCTGGTCAGCTCCAGGTGCAGATGGCTTCTGTGAGAGTGTTTCCTCACCAAGCTCCTCTGTGCTCAGCCACGTATTTTTATATTTTCATGTGTAGGTGTGCGTGTGTGTATGTAGCATGTGGTGATGCCGCATGTGTGCGTGGGTTGTGTGGGGGGAGGGGGCTGAGGGGGCATCGTTTTAACTTTGTAAAGCACTTTGTGTTGCATTTTAATGTAAGAAAAGGGCTTTATGAATAAAGATTGATTGATTGATTGCCTTGTTATTCTGCCTCCTCCATCCCTAACCAGTTCCAGTGTGTGAGCCTATTTGGTCAGTACAGCCAGCCTTGATTTTCTTTCATTTAATTCATATTTTGGACGCTTTTCTCGTCACCCTGCAGTGATCAAACTTACTATTCATAACATCCAACCTGTAACAGTCTAATGCTGCAATTTATGAAAGTAACCTCCAAGGAAAAATATTTTTCTCTGGTCTGCAGCCCCAGCCTGCACGGCATTGTTCCATAAGAACAGGCCATACTGGGAATTGGAAAGAGGCAGAAATATTATGGATCGGAATACTTGATAATCAAATTTTGCTACCCATAGAGCCACAAAAACACCTGCGTGGAGCTGATAAGATGAAGACCAGAAGGTGTGTAGGCTAAGCTAAGCTAAGAAATGTCCTGCATGAGGAGCATAAACACAAGATGTGGAAGATGTGATGGATAACGTAATAAACTTGGGATAGCTCAGACATGATCTTTCTTCTTTAGCCTCTCGTGACATCAATTTCCTGCTCTTGTCTCTGCATTTTGCTTCTTCAAAGCCTTTTTAAATAAATCATTATGCATAACATCACAGGGGTCGGGTCTTCAAATTGCTTAACAGAGAACCGCATTAATGCTACTTCCTCGATATTGCGGCTCTACTGGGTCACGGAATAGAAGTGAAACTGTGATTGGCCATTTGAACTGCACGTTTAAGTATGTCCAGCTCTTCATAATTGCAAAATAGTCTCACTCTGCAGTTCTTTTCTCATCTGCGCACCATCACGGCAAGTCATTTCCTTCATTTGATCACATTCCCTGAAAATGAAAAATGTGGGATGAAAGTGACAACTGTAGCCTCTGCACCGCTGAAACGTCTTAACAATGCACCGCTCGTAATTATCAAGAGATGCAGATGTCTGTGAGGTCCCTCATCCTACCCATACATTAGTAGACATGGCCCAACTTCTCCCGTTCACAGTAACTGATGTGATTGACAGGTGATTAGTCCAAGGTGTACCCCGTCTCTTACGCTAAGGGCCCGTCCACACGGGAAGGTTATTTATTAACTGTATTTTTTGAACACTGCTTCCAGAGCAGGGAGATCTACCGACACCACATTGTGATTGTCCTGTGCACAAGCAAACCGCAGCTTTCTGAAAACATGACCACTCGTGTAGTTGCTGTGTACAGCACGTGCTTATTTCCGACATATATTTCGACCGGCACGACTCACAGTCGACGTTCCCTGTAGTTTTTGTCTTACACACCAACGTATCCCGCAGAAGTAATTCCACATTGCTGTTAGTCCAGACATCCCGGTCCCGTGGCGTGCGTGTTTGTTTGCGGCGCCACATGTGGGTGGCTTTATGTATTGCTTTGTTTTCACCCAGTGAGCTGTTCCCGTGTGCATGCGACTATTTACTGAACCATTTTCCAGTTTATTAGAAAATGAGTGGGTAGCACGTTGGTCTCACAGTTAGGAGGTTCAGGGTTCGAATCTCCGTTGGGCATCTCTGCGTGGAGTTTGCTTGTTCTCCCCGTGCGTGTGTGGGTTTTCTCCGAGTACTCCGGTTTTCTCCCACATTCCAAAAACATGCATGTTAGGTTAACTGGCCACTCTAAATTGTCCATTAGAGTGCGAATGTTTCTTTGTTTATATGTGCCCTGCGATTGACTGGCGACCAATCCAGGGTGTACCCCGCCTCCCGTCCAAAGTCAGCTGGGATAGGCTCCAGCATCCCCGCGACCCTAATGAGGATAAGCGGTATAGAAAATAGATGAATGTATGAACATGGCATCTCATTGTAGTTACTCTCCAGAAGAGCAACCTGTATTAACATGGAAAAAAAGCCATGGACCTCAGCGCACGGCACTAACTCGGCGTTAGAAATACATTTCAGTGCTGTCGTGTTGCTGAAACTCCGTGCGGCTCTCAGGCTGTTTGAGTAAGTCTGTACAGATCAACCATGGAGTGCAATATTTGAGACAGCAAATTCAGGTTCCTCACAAAGAATCACCAACTTCTCAGTATTAGATTAAACCGGAAAGAGTGAAGTTTGTCCTTTGCCATGCCTTACCATGGCTCCCCAGTCATTCATTTGTAATGATATTAAGCCACAGTACTACAGGCGCTGCAGCTCTAGCCATCTGGGCAGCCTGTCTGCTCTTCTCCTCTGCTGTCACTCACTCCTGCCCCCACAAGTGTCACTCAGCAGCCTGGTGGGGGCTATGCTTGTGAAGCAGCATGCAGACATTTGCATCCTAAACTCTAATTACTGAGGTTAACGGTTGACATTCACAGTGCTAATATTTCAAGAGTTCTCGATCAAAGCGTTCCTCAGCGGGGCGGCGTCACTGAGTGTTCCACCCGCCCCATAAGGTGGCACGCTTTCTGTTCACTTTTTTCAACGTGAAGTTGAAACTCATTCCCAAAACACCAGATGGTTTGTTTCATGGAGGAGTTAAGTTTCACAGTTCCATCCAACCTGGAAAGTATTTGGATAAAGATATGTTCTCACTCATCCAAGTCATTGTTTCTCAGGACAAAAAATCAACTGGGACCGGACTTGTCTTCAACATTTTACCTCTAATCTAAGCAAGCTTTATCAGTTCAGTTAGAGACGAACTATCTAGTCTTTCCGCACATGCTCAAAGAGTAGGTAAGCAAAAAAGTTAACAAAGACTAGATAGGACAGCCACAGTCAGACTTTAACTAGAGTGGTCCTTTGTAGTTTTTGCTCAAAGTCTACCAGGTTGTGGCTGTCCTTGCAAGTTCTTGTTCAAGTGTTCAAAGGTTAGTCTCAATGGCTACTAGTGCTTGAGCACTTGTCCTATCCAGTATTTGCTCACATTCCCACAATTTACGATGAGGATGGAAGCATTTTGAGTGAAATTTTTATGTACAGTGGCGCATATTCGCCTTGATGCTTTACTTTCTTTGCCTTATTGTAAGAGTCTCAGTTTGGACCTCACTGTGTCAGGTTTGCAGCTTCTTCCTGAGCTTGAGTTTTCTCCTGGTACTCTCCTGGTACTCTGCGAGAATGGTGTTTCACACTGCCCGCCAAAATTCTCTTTTGTGGCCTATCCAGTTTGTGTCCATCTTAATTCCATGAATTCTGAACAGGCTGGGCTCTCCCTGGGGAGGTTTTCAGGGCACGTCCGACCGGTAGGGAAGACCCAGGACACGTTGGGGAGACTATGTCTCTCAACTGGCCTGGGAACGCCTCGGGATCCGCTGGGAGGAGCTAGGCAAAGTGTCTGCTTAGGCTGCTGCCCCCGAGACCCAACCTCGGATTAGCGGAAGAAAATGGATGGATGGACTTACTGGTCTCCAGTTGGTGTTGCACAGCCGTGGTAAAAAACAAACAATGCTGTCTTTTCCTCTCTATGGAAGAACGGTAGTCGAAAGCACCTTCCTTCAAGCAACCCCTCCGGAATGAGATGAGTACTGCAGCGGCTCCACATATGACATTTCACAGCACATCCTTGAAATTGCCACAAATGTGCAAAGGAGAACACAAAGGGGGCAATGTTTACTTTTGGAAACACGGCAATGAGTGCAATGTTGCGCTTCTGCGCATGTGTGTCACTTCTCACACGCTTGGTGTTAAATATACAAGTCTCATTTTTAGGTAGTGCGAGCAACCACACGAATGATCCGATTACAACACACCATACCCTGCAGTATGAACTCCTATGCGGTTACCATAGCAACTTAAGCAGATAGGTCGGCACACTGATGTGGTGTGGAGGCAACAAAAACTATCCTCTCAAAAATAGTAGCCCTTGCAAACGTTGCAGTAGAGCTGCCAAGACTGATTTCATTAACACACCAGAGTTTATTATAGCATGAAGGTCTAGGTGCCCAGAGATTGACTGGTGTTCCGTCCAAAGTGTACCTCATCACGCGACAAGGACCCACGCTCAAAGCTCAAATCTCCAGCAGCAACATCTGCATGCACAGTTTCTATGGCACTGTGGCTGCCGCAGACAAGCCCTTCAGTGGCTGCATCGTAACCTCACCTTTGCTTTTATCACACCTTAACTACGCCTATTTATGCCAGCATGTCATGTTTTGTCATCTTCAAGTCTGCTAAAAGGGATTAGCATGATTCAAATGCCTGTCCTGCTTGTGTATTTTGAACCCAGTTATCCTGCAAGGTCCATAAAACAACATTAAAACCTTTCTCACTGTCACTCAAGAGGATTGTGTCTCAGACTGACATTTTTAATAACATAACATGCTGATACACTCTCGTTCCATTCTACCCCATTCCTACGTTTTAGCCAGTGTATGGATCAACAGTATGGAAAAGCATGTCAAAGACTTCTTATGGAAAGCACGGTGGTGCCTTCCCATGGAGTGTAAGCGTTCATGCGCATGTCTGTGTGTGTCCATCTGTGTGCGGTTCTGCGAGTGTGTCCTGCCTCTCCTTTCCCCATCTGTCCCTTCTCCCTTCAGGTCCGCACGGTCTTCTACTATGCTGTCCAATTATCCAATGATTACCATATCGGCGCAGTATTAGCTTCTATCACTGCCGGGCTGAGGATCCGTAATTGCCGTCCATGCAGAGGAAATGGGAAAGGAAATTACATCTGCCTTCACAAAGAAGTAGTTTCTTTGTTGATTCTAAGGGATCTAATGGTCCTTGCTGTGTGTGTGCGTATCTACACTTGTGTAATCTTGCACAAATGTGCTTGATTGCCTGTCTGCACTCATAATTAACATTCATAGTATGCAAATGAGTGGGACACCATCAGGCGAGCAAGGTCAGTGTTGGAGTGTAGACTCTTTTAGGAGAAAGAACGTAGAGTAAGATGTGTTTTTAAAACAGGCTTCTTGGCTACTCGTATTGTTACCTTAGGTTCGTTGGTGGAGCCTGGATGCAGAGCCAAGAGTTGAATGGTAGCAAGTCTTTTAATGTAGTCCAAAAAGCTTAACAAAAGGCGACGGGGAAAAGGCACGCCATGTCAAACTAAAAAGACAGGAGTTGTGGCAGCACTGGTGTCATGGGAGACACAAAGGAATAATCCAGCATCGCAGGTGTAAGCGGTGGCAGCAATTGGTTGCAGGTGTGCCCAGTGGGAGCGTCTCCTGACAAGGTAGGGAGCTTTGTGGACAAAAAAGGAGGCAAAGGCAGGGACCAAATAAATAATAGGTACAGTGGTTGAGCAACAGAAGGTAAGGGCATCTGTAATCACTGAATTGCCCCCACTGTGGATAAAGCATGTTGTGTCATGACCGGGGGTCAGCAACCCGCGGCTCTGCTTCAGCCTTCTTTTTGCAGCTCCCTTTGCTAAGCACGGTGATTTTTTTAACACCAAAGTAGGGGAAATGTGCGATTTCAAAAGGAATGTGAAATTTCTGTCTCGCCGACAAGTCTGTGAATGCCTCTAGACTGTCTTCTGAATGCTGATTGGATGAGCAAGGAGGGGGAGGTAGGCTAGTGTAGCAGTGGGAAAAAAAGGTGAAGGAGTTTTGAGTTGAGTCTGAAAGAAGTTACTGCACAGTATAATAAAAGAATGTAATTACTGGGAGCATATCAAAATGTTTTATAACGAGAAGTGCGCTAGAGCTATGCGCTCACAGCCCGTGACACGCTAATCTCCCGGTTGGTGACTCCAGGAGAGGCAAGTTATCTGCTCGCTTGGGAAGTGCCGCTCTTACTGCAGGCTGTTTTTCTAGGGACCGTCAATAAATTCCTATTTTGGGGAAGAAAAATACAAATTCCAGAAAAATCTCCCTGTTCCCAGCGGCGTCAGGAAAAGTCCTTACATTTTTCTCTAGTCGTTTTGAGGAAATAAGGTTTGGAACATCTCCAGATTTAGCAAGAAAAGGGCCAGGTTGGCAACAATGGGCTGTACATGAGATGGGAAGCCATTCACAGTTAAAGAATACGTTAAAATAGACAAAATGGCTCTTTTCATGGTACAGGTTGCCGACCCCTGGTCATGACAAGGCTTTGCTCGTTATGGTTTTTCCCTGTTTTGCAACAGATGTAAGATTATGCAAATGCAAACAACAAATTTGTGAGCACATTCCTTCTGAGTTTCCCAGTTTGGGTATGTACCATGGCAGTACAATCAGAAAAGAAATACCATCACTTTATGGACTAAATTAAAAAAAAAAACAGACATGTACATAGATATGCCACACCAGTTTACAAACCACCAGCTAGAGATGGAACGAGAAACCCGTCCTACCAAGGTGCACTGTGGTCGGACACACCCTTTGAACAGCCCCGGCGGGCCGCCATGTTGTCATGCCAGGATACCGGAACCATTTGTTTAACATTGCTGCGGATATAACTACAGTACATCTACTGGTCACATTTGGTATTACAGTTTACTGCATGAACCTCCCGACCTCACTCGCGTGTTATATATATTATGCGGGCGCTGCTCAGATCCACATGAGATGTCACAAGACCAGAACATGACCACACATTAGCCGCATAAGCAGCAGGGTTCAAAGCATGAGAAAAAAGTAGCAGTTTATACACCAAAAATAACAGGAACTAGATATATATGAATCATTATACTGTATAGGTGGACAGATCAGAATTCCCCTGGCGTTTTGGTGCATCATCGTCAATATATACATGTCGACATCTGCCAGCGGATGTTGAGGTTACCTGCCTTTCAAAATTCTGTTGGGGGAGTCAGTCCTGGTCGAAGTAAATGGTCTGTAATCTTCCCTAAAATGTTTATTTACAATGTTGTGTCGGCATAATGTTGGCAAATAGATAGGTGTGATGGAAGAGTTTCCACTAAAATTAAAGGAAATGTGTGGAGAACTGTGGTGAGACCAGCAATGTTGTTTGGTTTAGAGACAGTGCCGGTGAGGAAAAGACAGGAGGCAGAGCTGGAGAGAGCTTCTCTTTGGGTGTGACCAGGATGGACAGGATCAGGAATGAGCACATCAGAGGGACAGCACATGTTAGAGGTTTTGGAGATAAAGTCAGAGAGGCTAGATTGAGATGGTTGGGACATGTCCAGAGGAGAGATAGTGAATATATTGGTAGAAGGATGCTGAGTTTTGAATTGCCAGGCGGGAGGCCTAGAGGAAGAGCAAGGAGGAGGTGCATGGATGTAGTGAAAGAGGACATGAAGGTAGTTGGTGCGAGAGAAGAGGACACTGAAGACAGGGTTAGATGAAGGCAATTGATTTGCTGTCGCGACCCCTGAAGGGATAAGCCCAAGGGAGAAGAAGAGGAATGTCGGCATAAAGTTGTCACTTTTGTTTCTGTGCTTGCATCAGGTTTTCCTACGTTTGAAGCCTGGATGCATGCAGGTTATTACAGGTGTTTAGTAAGTGTTTAGCACAAAGGGGTTGATGTAGGTCCCTGTAAAATTGGAGCCACTTTTCTACTCCATTTATATTCCACAGTCGCCACTTTCTTCCAGCGGTCCATTTTCTTGCTGTCCTTACTTGGCAACATTTTTTTGACCACATTGTTACTTTGCCCACTACTGGCTTGGCACATTTACCAGTTAAAAATGGCAAGAATTTACACTTTAAGTAAAAGTAATTCTGGTTCAGATTCTGCTTGTGCACTATTGGATCTTAATGAGGTTCTAAATAGAGCTTCCAAATGCAAAAAGAAGAAATAGGAGTGAGATGAAAAACGTTGATAACTGTATATGGGAGCCAAGCATATGTTTTAGTTAGTCTGTTGGGTATCTATGCACCAATTATAAGCTCCAGGTAATACTGGATCATTGTACTGAATGTTAGTATGACTCTAGGTTCGGTATGACCCTTTACCAAATTAGTGGTTGCAGGACATCATTTTATTTAATTGGTTTTATTTGGGCCGCACAGTGGATGAGTGGGTAGCATGTTGGCCTCACAGTCAGGATTTAGGGTTCGAATCTCCATTGTGGTGTTTGCATGTTCTCGCGTGTGTGTGGGATAGATGTAAGACCAATCTGCTCCTGCTGAACAAACCAGTAATACTATTGGAGTTAAATACACTGTTCAGAAAAATTAGAGGAAGACTTTGAAAACACATCAGATCTAAATAGGGGGGAAATGATCTTGAATATCTTTCCTGATAATAAGTAGGTGATGTATTATTAACAAAATGATGCCACATCATTTGATAGAAATGAAAATGATCACACCATAGAGGGGGGGAAATCAAAGACACCCCAAAAATGAAAGTAAAAAATGATGCTGCAGACTGGTCCATTTTGCCAAAATGTCACTGTAGCAACTCCAAATGATTGTCAGTAGTTTGTGTGGCCCCCACTGGCTTGTACACATGCCTGACAACGTCGGGGCATGCTCCTGATGAGACCACAAATGGTGTCCCGGGGGATCTCCTCCCAGATCTGGACCAGGGCATCACTGAGCTCCTGGACAGTCTGAGGAGCAACCTGGCGGCGCCGGATGGACCTAAACATAATGTCCCAGAGGTGTTCTATTGGGTTTAGGTCAGGTGAACGTGGGGGCCAGTCAATGGTATCAATTCCTTCATCCTCCAGGAACTGCTTGCATACTCTAGCCACATGAGGTCGGCATTGTCGTGGACCAGGAGGAACCCAGGTCCCACTGCACCAGTGTAGGTTCTGACAATGGGTCCAAGGATTTCTTCCTGATACCTAATAGCAGCCAGGGTGCCATTATCTAACCTGTAGAGGTTAGAGGTGCGTCCTTCCAGGGATATGCCTCCCCAGACCATCGCTGACCCACCACCAAAACGGTCATGCTGAATGATGTTGCAGGCAGCATAACGGTTTCCATGGCATCTCCAGACCCTTTCACGTCTGTTGCATGTGCTCAGGTTGAACTTGCTCTCATCAGTGAAGAGCACGTGGCTCTGGTGGTCTATAGCAACGTACGTATACGTATCCTCAGACTCTGCTTCCTCTATGGAAGGCATGTCAGTGGGATTGAGAAGGGCCTCAAAGTATTCCTTCCACCGACCAACTATATTCACAGTCGTGGTCAGTAAGCCCCCGTCCGCACTGTAAACAGTGTGAACATGGGGCTGCTTCCCCTTTCTGAGGTGTCGGACGGTTTGCCAGAACCTCTTCGAGGCCGACCTAAAGTCGTGCTCCATAGCCTCACCGAACTCCTCCCACACCCGAGTTTTTGGCTCGACCACCGCTGAAGCTGCGTGCCGCTTGGCCTGCTGGTACCTGTCAGCTGCTTCGGGAGTCCCGCAAGCCATTCATGCTCGATAGAACTCCTTTTTCAGCTTGACAGCAGCCCTAACCCCTGGTGCCAAGTGCACATCCTTATGTTCGAACATGGTGTTTGTTATGGACAAACTGTAATTCGCACAGAAGTCCAGCAACAACACACCACACGGGTTCAGGTCAGGGAGGCCGTTCCTCCCAACCACGCCCCTCCAAGTCACACTGTCATTGCCCACATGGGCGTTGAAGTCTCCCAGCAGAACTATGGAGTCACCAGCTGGGGTGCTCTCCAGCACCCCTCTGATAGACTCCAAAAAGGCTGGGTACTCTGAACTGCCAATTGGCGCATACGCACAAACCACAGTCAGGACCCTTTCCCCATCCCTAAGGCGTAGGGAAATAACCCTCTCGTTGACTGGGGATGACTCCAACACAGAGGCACCAAGCCGGGGGGCTAACAATAAGCCCATACAGCTCGCCGCCTTTCCCCTGTGGCAACTCCAGAGAAGAACAAGGTCCAGCCCCTCTCAAGGAATTTGGTTCCAGAGCCTAAACTGTGGGTTGAGGTGAGTCCGACTATATCTAGTCGGAATCTCTCCGCCTCTTCCACAAGCTCGGGCTGATTCCCCACCAGAGAAGTGACATTCCATGTCCCAAGAACCAGATTTGGCCGCCGAAAACCAGGTCGCCCGGACACCCGCCCTCGACCACTGCCCAAATCACACAGCAGCGGACCCTTATACTTGCCCCTGCAGGTGGTGGGTCTGCGGGGGGGCTATTGGCCATATTATATGAAAAAAGAATCACGTTGAGATAGACAAAAATACATTTGACCTACTTTTTCAAGAGACCATGCACTACTGGTCAAAAGTGTTTGAAAACCCCAATTTTCCCAGTTCAATTTCAAGTCGTTCAAGTCCAGTAGATAGCTTACCTTTGTAAGCGGTGGAGCGCTGGAGGTTAAGAAAAAGGGTAAAGTATTGCAGGATTACACAAAAAGGGCAGTTTCAACAATTTAAAGCTGTTGAGCAGAAAAGGAGGTGGATCAAGCAGTTAGTGCTACTAATTCCCAAGTTCTGGAGTACCAATGACCTCCTCTGTCAGTGTTGGGAACACACATACCTTCATGAGCATTAGCTGAACAGCATTATACTGGAGAAAGTCATTTGTTGCTACAAAAATGGTAAGAAAAAAATGCTGACAGTCTAGTCTGAGCAATTATAATTTTTTTTTTTTTTAATACGGAATTAGCTGCCATTTGAAAAATACAAAAATGAATACAAAATTTATTTGTTCTGAAGGGGTTTTCGTGTTTTGGAATTTTGATATTATGAGACAATATTTACGTATAAATGGTGTAATTTGACATATAAAGTGTAAATATTGTACCTGCCCGAAAGAAATGTGAGTATATATGCATGTATAATGCATGAGTATATATGCAGTATATATGATTAATTGAGCAGAACTTGTGTATACACGCGTATACGTATAAGTATATATGCATGCATACAGTATATACTCAGACACAGTATTCTACTGTATGTCGCACGCATTTCCTGTTCTTCCTTATTTGGCTATTATAGTGCGTCTGGGTGCTAAGCCCCTTAGAGAATGTGAAAGGAAAGCTAATGACTCTTGTTTTATGAGTCTAAAAAAAGTAGTTTGAATTCTGCAGCTCACAAGGAGTTAAGGCTCAGGATCATATTAAATGACTCACTTCCACTTAAAAGCTTTCCTGACTGGCAGATCCATCCTCGCCTTTCAGCCACATAATAAATGTGACACAATGTTGAATTATTTACCCCTCACTTAGCCTCTGAAATGGGAAATGGACAGCAGGAGAAAGGTGGTGACATGGACGACTGGATTCATGGAATTATGCTTTCAGTTATCTTTTGTACATCTTCAGGCGGTGAGCGCATATGAAGTGAATTTCAGAGAACAGGATAAGGGATTGGCAAGATGAGCATCTGCTTAGATCCACTTGCAGTGCGCATCTCACAGATGTGGCTCCCTATAGGCATAGGGAACAGCGTCGGGCACATTCCGGGCAAAGGGCGACAAGGACATCTTCCCACAATGGCCTGGTTTTGATGGGGTGGACGAGCTGCCATTCTAGATGCCAAGGATTTAAGCATCTGAGCATGCCGCGGCCGTGACCTTCTAGAGAGGATGGCAGGCCTATCGTCCGGCTAGCCGGCGCTGGGCCGACTTCCCCGCTGGATGAGACACCCCTGCAACACCCCCACTAGTGATGGGCTAAAGAACCAGAGAGATTTGAAGTCACCACAACGCCAAATCAATACCAGTACGATGTTGTCAGTGCATTTCCTTTAACTGATGTGGTGGCCAACAGAACAGAAATGGTTCATTACCAGCACGGCCCGGTGGCTGGAGACCCTTGTTCTGTCAATCAAATCGGCAACCTTGAATCGTGCGTGATACAAGTCGTTACACCCCTACATAGAATATATACAGTAGTTATTTCACTTACTGTTGAGCTTCTGCATGCACTCACTGTCACGCACGTGACTCAAGCATGACATCTTTATGCCCTCTCCAATATCCAGTTATGGCCCACAATACCACAACTACACACCAGGGTGTCACAGCAGCTGGCCTATTGACACGTGTTTTCAGACTTCCCACCTTTTTCCCTACACTCCCGCTTCATCTTCCTACAATTTAATTATCATCGTTATTTGACTCAGTCGCGGAGAAGGAGCTCCCATTTGTGAGTACACCTAATTGCACCGAAAGTATGCAGAGACTTTGGATAGAAGATGTTTAAAGGGATGTCTCTGTGAATGTTCTGAACTCCTGTGTCCACGACAGTGTTGTACGAAGCACAATAATGCAAAATTGTTATTATCCTAATTTATCTTCTTGTTTAGACCACAAACTACTCTCTTCATTTACCTTCAAGTGCATCTTCACTACCAGGAAATGGCAAAAAAACAATGGATACGGCTATAAAAAAAGTCCATTTTTGACACACAGCTCAGACCCCCCCATTCAAACTCTTGAATCAACATTTGCAATAAAAGTGGCATTAAATTCAGGTCCAGAAAACACAATGCAGGTTTAAACCCTAAATAAGCCTCACACGCTTGTTAAAATTATGCAATGTGTATGTACTGTGCTTTGACACAGCGGTACATGTGTGCTGTACATTTTACCTGTGTGATCATGTACAGTGTTTATAAATGTACAGTATTTATAAATTATTTTACTAATAATTACCAATTAACCGCAAAATTATTACCAATTTTGCGGTGAATGAGGTGATTTTTCTGCCAAAAATATATTTTTTTATTTTACCAAATTCAAATTTTCATTGGCAATGTACCCACTGTATATTAAGCACAATAATAATCATAAAGCACCAGTCACTTTCACAATCCCCATGAGATTTGCAGTACTTTGCACTTTACTGAGCGCAGTTTCATACATTTTGGTTGCCTTATTGAGCTGCGTGAAATTGTGTACAGTATCTCCCAGTATGCTTGTTGGGACAGATTCCACACCATTGAAGAGTAAAAATGCTTTTAGTCTGCAAAGATTGTTTGCAAGGAGCTCATCCATCAATACGGCACAGACAGTCAGATACTAGATAGTTATGGTGAATGTCAAAGTTTAGCACTGAACCTTGGTGGATTTACCTTCACCCTGAACCTCGTGATTTCCCTTTTAATGGAGATGGGTGACTGCAGAAATTTGTCGTCAGGCAGTGTATGCTGCTGTGACCTTTCCTCCCATCAGTGTGCCCTCTCCTACCTTGTGCGTCGACTCCTCTGCCCGCGTCTCGCACCCGCGGGAGCTGAGACGACAGAATGATAGGAGCCACTGAGCCGCGCTGCTCCTGCTGACAGGTAAACACGCATTGTATCCACAACATCACCTCCCCCCTTATTGCTCCTGCACTTAATGTCCATCCCATCATCCTTTGCCTCACATTATCCACACATGGTGAAGGTTCACCGCAGATATCACATATAGGGTCACACATTTGTGCACAAAAACTGGCACATGTAGTGTTTGTGTTTCCTCCTTTTTTCTGCCATCAGATGTGCTGACGTCTTGGTCATAAACAGAGAATGGTAAAGTCCTTCTTGTCTGTTTTAGAAATCCTGCAGAAGAAATGTGGCCGTTTTGAGAACTGTTTTTGGAAGAACACTATTTTGTGGTCCTTAGTCCCACAAAGGAATTAAAATGGTAATTTTGGTTTGAGAACAAGCAGCACTGCTTTGTGGTCCATTTATTGTACTTCGTTATGTCTCTCAAGCAGCAATGTGCCAAAGAAAAGGAAAGTAATCACCATGGAAGAGAAAATGAACGTCATACAAAAAGCGGCGACGGTTGAGTTACGCTGCAGCGTTCTTCATTTTGCTGAAACAAAATGTGGCGGAAGGCAAATCAAATGACATCTTTAGAGATATTTATCTGCTGTTGAGGACTGCAGTGGAAGTGTTTGCAGCAGATATGAATTCCTTTATCGTGGTTGATTGGTTCCATACCCCCCCGACCATGAATTTCCACAAAGTCACATTCCTAATAAGAAATTGAATATTTTTGTAGTTAGAGCATAGAACATCTTTATGTATTATTCCCAGATATATCTAGACATGAAATACTGTAAATAAGACTCAATCTGGTGTGTGTTGCTGTAAATATGTGCCCCAGGGGAGCAGAGCAAGTGGCAGACAGGAAATGACGCGGGGGCGTTAGCTTGGCATGGGTTACGGCCATGACAGTGGAAAATGTTTTTATCAGGGATTTTTATTGGGGATTAGCGTGCCTGTTGCGAGAGAATTCAAAACTGCAATAAAACCCTGTTGTTCCAGCGATCAAGTCTGGTGCTTGTGTATCTCAAACGTTTACCGACCATACTCAACGTCTTTTTTTGAAGGCTTTGCATTTGTATATTACCTAATTTAGCTATAAAGTTATATGAAGTTATTTGTTTGAAATGATATGTATTATTTTACTTGTTGCATAAAATATGCACGTTTTGATGACAACAGGCCATATTCAAGTAACACTGCATGATTTTTTAAAGCATTTATTTTTAAAAACTGTCATAGAGTGAAGCTGTGAAATTGCATAGTTGTTCTCAAAAACTGTTGCCATGTAACTGACTAGCCAAAATATTTGCTCCATTGAGGAATAAAAACATACATTGAGTTTGGTAAGGTAAACCTCGGCTTGCATTTCTACTCCCAGGTGTGTAGGCGGGAGGACGGCCCAAAAATTCAGCAGTGAAGTGAAACACAACAGGATGGGATTTTGTGTTGTTTCTTTTGGGAAATGTGATTTCATTTGTGATTACTCCAGGAAGAAAAGTTATCATTCAGGTGGAGCACGTTTAGTTCTTTTTATTCCATCCTCTGTCTACCAATCGACACACTGCTTTTACTGTACAGAACGCAATGATAGAAGTAAATAAATCATCCCTCTCACACCTGCAGATCCAGTAAACCCGAGTTGATGCTTTTGATGCTATAGAATCTCGTTATCTTAAAACTGCAATTTCCTTTAATCGTTTGACATTCTATGTCCTGAGGCTTTTGCCAGCTTGATCCTCCAGCACTCCAAGACGATTCTTCCTCTTGCCCTTGTCACTCTCCCGCAGACCTGCACTGTATCGCTATCGACTGCTGTGCGCCTAATCGAAGGCCCCGGCGGCTTTCTGGTCCTGTTGGTTAATGGCGACCCCCCCTCTCGCCCTGTTTCAGTTACTGCCGCTGCGTTTCTCCGTTGCCAATCACTTGCCTTGCATGCTCTCAGAAGATCTGATGGGGCTGATCCTCGCCACCGCGTGACCTCCTGAGAAAGATTTGCTGATGTTGCTCCGACTCTACGCCTACATTCCAGTACAAAGTTCATATACAGAAATTCCAATCGTCTTTCGCCACTTACAATTTTGCAACTTCGCTTTATCACAGTTTTTCAAAATTGTAAATCAGTGTTTTTATGGTTGCTTGACTATGGCCTTTTATTAGTAAAAAAGGAGGAAGCAATTGGCAAAAGTAAATTGTACTTATTTCTGGCCCAAATTCAGCATTTTCAAGGATACAGGTCTTACTTAAGTCTCCAATGGCCTAGTTTCTGTCTTTTATGTCTCTAATATTGGGTAATACCAGTACGAAGTTATTTCAAGTCTAAACCATTAAAATACACCAGGAATTACTGTACATTCCACCTTTGTTATCACATATTGAATATTATTAGCAAATTAGATGTTTTCTGCAGAAAACACAGCCTATTATTGGAGATATTATTCATTGTATTTATGTATTTTCACCAAACCTGTGAACTTACAGGGACGTGAATGCTGGACTGCAAATGCGTGGAGTTCTGCTGTGCTCTAAACCTGCGTATACAGTCATGTGAATCCAGATAAAAGGATGAACATTTGGCAAAAACACGCACCCCTACTGCATTGCTTGTGCGTTTTTTTTCCTGGCAAATTCATCACACAAAGTCGCTTTTATTAAACCCCAAAACACTTCCCACCAAGGCTGGATTGTGGCAACACCAACACTCCTGGCCAAGTGTCCTCTATATTGCCTGGTCAATTGCCAGGAGATGGGCGATTTCCTTCAACGGAGTCTCCACTTGTCTGCCCTAATCTGGGATGCTATTGCATGTGTCCTATGCTGTGCATTAAAAGAGACAAGATTTTGGAAGTCTACTGCAAGAAGGTTTATGACCTTCTGCAGCCAAGTCTCCACTTGTCTGCCCTGATCTGCTGATTTTATTGTATGAGAAAACATCCAGAAGACAACATAGTAAAGTATGCATATCTTTCATGTGATAAATTATTACCACCATCACCTTTACCCTCTGTTTAAGATCCATTTAGTCTGTAAACTTGAAATCAGGATATGAATATAATAGTGATAAATAATATTGGTAATGGCCACCATAAAGCAAGTAAATGATGCTTCTAATAGGTCATCATATATAAGCAAAACAGTATATGCACTATACATGTGTGGTATGAGGGATGATATTCCTATTCTATTCTTAATATAATGCACTGTGATGCAATGACCATATTATATAATTGTGTGAATTTCCATGCCAATGTTAAATAAATGATCATAGAGTTAGTACAGTACACACTTCAAG
>QODF01000072.1:560649-578549 GCA_024372805.1 Oostethus manadensis
TTTTTTTCTCCCTAAACAATAAAAACATTCATTTAAAAACTGCATTTTGTGTTTACTTGTGTTATCTTTGACTAATATTAAAATGTGTTTGATGATCAGAAACATTTTGTATGACAAACATGCAAAAGAATAAAAAGTCAGGAAAGGGGCAAATAGTTTTTCACACCACTGTATGAGTAATGAGCCTTGTAACGATATCCAATAGTAACCGAAACACAAGGTAACGTTCATGTACCTCATTCACGTACTGAGACAGATCCATTTTTTTGTATTTTGATTTAAATAGATGAATGTTTGGACATTGCTTGAGCTGTAACCCAAATCTGTTCCAAAGTTTGACACCACACAAACACACACACACACAAACTTTTCCTGGTGGTTCTCACTGCTTGGATTTTAAAGTTACCACATCCCCTCAGTTTATAACCCCCTTCTCTCTGTGTAAAAAGCTTTTGAATGTTAGTAGGAAGTTAATGTTTATTGGCTTTATATAAAAGCTGTACAGTATAAAAATCAACTAAATCAAAGAACTTTAACAGTTTAGACTTCAAAAATAAAATATTGGTATGATGAGAAAAAACAACCATGTGTCTAGTTCTTACTGCACGCTTTTGGAGTACAAAGAGAGGATGTAGTGAACTTTTGTAATTATTCCCCCAAACTTCTATACAGCAAGTCAAAAATGGCAAAACCAATGAACAGTACAACAAATACAGTGCATTATATTCTAGGAAATATTTAGTTTATTGATGATTGACACACTTTTAGAAATTTTATTTTGTATGTGTCTTATGTGTGCTTCCCAACTTAGGTTTCTATCAATAAAACACCTAGAAATTTATTTTCTGTCACTTTATCTATTATAATACCATATGATTTTATTACCAAGTTTATTACCGAGTTTTCTTTATAATTTCTAAAAAAAACCCTTTGTTTTATTTAAATTTAGGGATAGTTTATTGCCATCTATCCATTCTTTTAATTTGATTAGTTCCTTGTTTACATTATCTATAAGTTTACCATAATTAACACTAGAATAGAAAATATTTGTACCATCTGCAAATAATAATAATTTTAATAAGTTTGAAACATTAAATATGTCATTTATTTAGAGATTGAACAGCTTGGGGCCTAATGCAGATCCCCGAGGGACCCTGCAAGCACCGGCCAAACACTGGGATTTGAAGTCTCCCTGATACTGTATTTTTCAAGTTTATTGAGTAATATTGAATGATTGATGGTGTCAAAGGCTTTTTTTTAAATCAATAAATGTCCCAACTGCATAGTTCTTACTGTCTAAACTGTTTGTAATCTCTTCCACTGCCTCAAATATCTCCTCCCTGAGTCACCACCTTATCGTGGTGGAGAGGTTTGCGTGTCCCAATGATCCTAGAAGCTAAGTTGTCAGGGGCTGTCATGCCCCTAGTAGGGTCACCCATGACAAACAGGTCCTAGGGGAGGGACCAGACAAAGAGTGGCTCAAAAGACCCTAATGATGAATAATACAATTGGACTTCGTTTTCCCTCGCCCGGACACGGGTCACCGGTGCCCCCCTCTGGAGCCAGAACCGGAGGCGGGGCACGATGGTGAGCGTCTGGTCGGGCAGAGCCGAAAAGGTAACGTTGGTCCCCCCTCCCATGAGCTCACCACTCGTGAGAGGGGCCAAAGGGATGCAAAGAGATGCTGGGTGGCGGCCGGAGGCAGGGGCCTTGGCGGTCCGATCCTCGGCTACAGAAGCTAGTTGTCGGTACGTGGAATGTCACTTCTCTGGCGGGGAAGGAGCCTGAGCTGGTGCGTGAGGTGGAGAAATTCCAGCTAGATATAGTCGGACTCACCTCAATGCATGGGAAGGGCTCTGGAACCAGTCCTCTCGAGAGGGGCTGGACTTCATTCCACTTCCACTCTGGTGTTGCCAGCAATGGAAGGCGACGAGCAGGGGTGGCAATTCTTGTTGCCACCTGACTCCAAGCCTGCACGTTGGAATTTAACCCAGTAAACGAGAGGGTAGTTTCCCTACGCCTTCGGGTGGGGGAACGGGTCCTGACTGTTGTTAGCGCTTATGCGCCAAATGGCAGTTCAGAATACCCGCCCTTTTTGGAGTCCTTAGAGGAAGTACTGGAGAGTGCTCCCTCGGGGGATTCCCTTGTTCTGCTGGGTGACTTCAACGCTCATGCTGGCAACGACAGTGAGACCTGGAGAGGTATGATTGGGTGGAAAGGCCCCCCTGATCTTAGCCCGAGCGGTGTCTTGTTATTGGACTTCTGTGCTCGTCACGGATTGTCTATAACGAACACCATGTTCAAGCATAAGGGTGTCCACATGTGCACTTGGCACCTGGACACCCTAGGACACAGTTCGATGATTGACTTTGTGGTTGTGTTGTCGGACTTGCGACCACATGTTTTGGACACACAGGTGAGGAGAGGGGCGGAGCTGTCAACTGATAACCACCTAGTGGTGAGTTGGTTCCGATAGTGGGGGAGGATGCCGGTCAGACCTGGCAGACCCAAATGGATTGTGAGGGTCTGCTGGGAACGCCTGGCAGAGTCCCCTGTCAGAAAGAGTTTCAACTCCCACCTACGGGAGAGCTTTGACCATGTTCCGAGATAGGCAGCGGACATTGAATCCGAGTGGGCGATGTTTCGTGCCTCCATTGTTGATGCAGCCGATCGGAGCTGTGGCCGTAAAGTGGTCGGTCCCTGTTGTGGCGGTAATCCCAGAACCCGTGGTTGGACACCATTGGTGAGGGATGCCGTCAAGCTGAAGAAAGAGTCCTATCAGGCCGTCTGGACTCTGGAGGCAGCTGACATGTACCGGAAGGCCAAGCGTTCTGCAGCTCTGGCGGTCGCTGAGGCAAAAACCCGGACATGGGAGGAGTTCGGAGAGGCCATGGAAAATGACTTCCGGATGGCTTCAAAGAGATTCTGGACCACCATCCGCCGTCTCCAACGAGGGAAGCAGTGCACAGTCAACACCGTGTATGGTGGGGACGGTGTACTGCTGAACTCGACTCAAAATGTTGTGGACCGGTGGAGGGAAAACTTTGCAGACCTCCTCAATCCCGACCCCGACGTGGACATCTGGGTGGTGCACCACCCCACCACCACGGGGTGGCGGTCCTGCTTTTCAAGAAGGGGGACCGGAGGGTGTGTTCTAACTATCGTGGGATCACACTCCTCAGCCTTCCTGGTAAGGTCAATTCAGGGTTTCTGGAGAGGAGGATCCGCCGGACAGTCGAATCTCGGATTCAGGAGGAGCAGTGTGATTATCGTCCTGGTCGTGAAACTGTGGACCAACTCTATACTCTCGGGAGGGTCCTTGAGGGTGCATGGGAGTTTGCCCAACCAGTCTGTTCCTCGGGGAATACTGTGGGGAGTGCTCCAGAAATATGGGTTCCATATCGGACCACCTAATCCAGGCGGTTCGTTCCCTGTTTGACCGGTGTCAGTGTTTGGTTCGCATTGCCAACAATAAGTCAGACCCGTTTCCAGTGAGAGGTGGACTCCGCCAGGGCTGCCTTTTGTCACCGTTTCTGTTCACTACTTTCATGGACAGAATTTCTAGGCACAGCCAGGGCGTTGAGGGGTTTCGGTTTGGTGCCCACAGGATTCAATCTCTACTTTTTGCAGATGATGTGGTCCTTTTGGCTTCATCGAGCAGTGACCTTCAACTCTCACTGGATCGGTTCGCAACTGAGTGTGAAGCGGCTGGAATGAGAATCGGCACCTCCAAGTCCGAGTCCATGGTTCTCGCCCGTGAAAGGGTGGAGTACCATCTCCGGGTCAAGTATGAGGTCCTGCCTCAAGTTGAGGAGTTTAAGTACCTCGGGGGTCTTGTTCACGAGTGATGGGAAGGATGGTATGCGAGACGGACAGGCGGATTGGTGTGGCGTATGCAGTGCACCGGTCTGTCGTGTGGAAAAGAGAGCTGAGCCAAAAGGCAAAGCTCTCAATTTACCGGTCGATCTACGTTCTTACCCTCACCTATGGTCATGAGATTTGGGTAGCGACCAAAAGGACAAGATCCCGGGTACAAGCGGCCGAAATGAGTTTTCTGTGCAGGGTGGCTGGGCTCTCCCTTAGAGATAGGGTGAGAAACACTGTCATCCGGGAGAGACTCGGAGTCGAACCGCTGCTCCTCTGCATTGAGAGAAGTCAGATGAGGTGGCTCGGGCATCTGGTTAGGATGCCTCCCGAACGCCTTTCTGGGGAGGTGTTCAGGGCACGTCCAACCGGTAGGAGGCCTCGGGGAAGACCCAGTACACGTTGGAGAGACTATGTCTCTCAACTGGCCTGGGAACACCTCGAGATCCGCTGGGAAGAGCTAGACAAAGTGGCCGGGGAGAGGGACCTCTGGGCTTCCCTGCGTAGGTTGCTGCCCCCACGACCCGACCTCTGATAAGCGGAAGAAAATGGATGGATGGATGGATGCCTCAAGTATTGCCATTGATGTTGGCCTCCCTGACCTGAAACCATACTGACTATCATGAATTATATTATATTTATCAAAAAATGATTCTAATCTCTTATTAAAAAGATTTTCTAAAATTTTGGAAGATTGAGGGAGTAGCGAGACAGGTCTATAGTTTGAAAAGATATGTTTGTTTGCATTTTTCTACAGTGGTAATATTTTGGCAATTTTCATTTTACTTGGAAATGTCACGGTCTGGAATGATAAATTGCATATGTACGTTAAGGGTTTGGAGATACTTCCTATTACTCTTTTAACTATCATCATATCTATATCAAAACAGTCAGTGGATGTTTTGTTTTTACAATTATTAACAATATCTATTACTTCTGCCACACCTACTCCAGAGAGAAACATTGTGTGTGAGTTGATTGCTATCAGCGTCCAATTTATCACAACTAGACTCCAGAATATTAGCTGCCAAATCTGGTCCAACATTGACAAAAAATTAATTTAAAGTATTTACTATTTTATTCATATTATAGATATCTCTATTCTAATCAATAAAATAGTCTGGAAATTTATTATTATTATTATTGTTACCTTTAATTACATAATTAAGTATTCCCCAAACCCTTTTAGTATTATTTTTATTAATAATGAATAGATTGGTGTATAATGATTTTTTACTAGCTCTTATTATATTAGTCAATTTTTTTTTAATACAATTTATATCTATGTTTGGATTCTTCAGTTTTAAATTTAATGAATCGTTTATATAAAGTATTTTTCTTTTTGCAAGCATTTTGTATCCCCTTAGTCATCCATGGAGATTTAATAGCAGTGTTATTTTTACTTACTTCACGGATAAGACAATTTTTGTCAAATAAAAAACAAAATATGTGTAAAAGTGTGTTGAAGGCACCATCTACATCCTTCTCTATGTATATAGTATCCCAGTCTTGTTGTGATAAATCTGATTCAAGGGAGCTTAATGCTTATTCAGTCCGAAATCGTTCAAATGCAGATTTTTGGGGTGTTTTATGATAAACATAATCATAGTCATACAGTGTAAAAAAAGGTAGATGATCAGTTATATCGCATATCATTAAGCCACTAGTGGTTACAGTCTCGATGCTATTTGTAAAAATATTATCTATAAGCGTATCACTATGTGTTGTGATTCTGCTGGACCTTGTTATGGTTGGGTGGAGGCTTATGATATAAATCTTTTTGATGAATTCATCTCTTGTTTTGTGTTTATTTGGATTTATCAAATCAATGTTATAATCTCCACAGATGAATAGTTTTTTTTAAATTTGCTACCAAAAACATTTTTTCCACCCAATCTGTAAATATTTCTAAATTGGAGCCTGGAGCCCTGTATAAACAACTTATAATAACATTTTTTTTTTTTTCGTTGTCAATTTCCACGGATTTACATTCTAACACATCCTTTATTGTCAGTGTCATATTTTCTATGACTTTAAATTTGAGATGTTTATGAACATATATGGCGACACCCCCACCTACTCTATATTCACCGTGTTTACATAATTGAGAATAGAACCATCAAGCTCAAAGTCGATACCTTTATCTTCATTAAAGCATGTTTCTGATATTGTTATGATAACAATAACTAAATGGGTGTAGATATTCCTTCATAGCAGTGAAGTATACATACTCTGCTGTTGACGTGCGTTATGGACAGTTTCCCTTTAGATTGGATGGAGTTCTTATAATCCTATTCAGTATAGTAGTTACAGTTATTGGTGTTGAGTGAAAAGAACATATTATCAGGATACATCTCAGATTCTAAGTCTGTATTATTGTATTCCGTGTACTTATATGGGTTTAGCTCCAGGTGATTATAGTTCAAAGTCATGTGTTGTATCCCAACCTTAATATTATCATCCATTGAGTTTGTTGAACTGTGCTTAGATGCCATATTTATTAATTTTTATTTATTTTAAAGTACAGCTAGCCTCCATATTGTTCCAGCTCCCTCAGATCTTTAATAACAATCACTTTGGCCTCCTCAAGTGAACCCTTTAGTTGAATGAATGCTTTGCAGTTTCTAACCCATGTGTTTTGAATTTTGTTCAGCTTCCTCATATATCTTGCTTTTTTTTTTTTTTTAGCAATTTCTGCATTGGTTTTTGTGAAGTAATCATTTAGATAAACATGAGTTCCCTTTAGCTTATTACCTTGTTTCATCAGTGCTGCTTTATCTCTCCTAATGACAAATCTCAGAATCAGGGCTGGGGTTCCACTATTCTTCCTCATGGGGACAGGGTGACAAGCCTCTAAGGAGTCCAAGTCCAAAGGTATGTTCTTGGACGCGAGAAAAGCCGCCACCTGCTGCTCTGTTGAGCTCACCTCCATGCCACATGTAGAACTTAGCAACCTATTGCCCTTGAGCATTTGTCTGCCGAGTACAAAATGTTGAGATATACAGTATGTGCTGCATGCATTCTAGCATGTCTGCCGAGTACAAAATGTTGAGATATACAGTATGTACTGCATGCATTGTAGCATGTCTGCCGAGTACAAAATGTTGAGATATACAGTATGTGCTGCATGCATTCTAGCATGTCTGCCGAGTATAAAATGTTGATATATACAGTATGTACTGCGTGCTTTCTAGCATGTCTATCAAAGCACAACCCAATGGGGCCGCACCGAATCAGTCAAGTGAAAAGACTGCAATAGAATTGAGTGTCCTTTTTTGACTGTACGTAGAAACATGACCATAGGTGAGGGTAGGAGAGTAAATCCAACGGTAAATTTAAAGCTTTACCTTTTGGCTCAGCTCCCTCTTCACCAAAACAAACCGGTGCTGAATCCGCATCACTGCAGACGCCGCCCCTATCAGTCCTTCCAACTCACGTTTTGTTCTTCGCTCACTTGTGAACAAGATCCCGACTTAAACACCTCCATTTGGGGCAGGATCTTATCTTCAACCCAGAGATGGCAATCCACCCTTTTCTGGGTGAGAACCATAGACTTGGACTTGGAGGTGCTGGTTCTTATTCCAGCCGCCTCACACTCAGCACCAATCCAGCGAGAGTTGAAAGTCATGACTCGATGAAGCAAACCGGATCACACCATCTGCAAGAAGGTGAGACCCAATCTCGCAGCCACCAAACAGGAACCCCTCGACACCCTTGTTGCACCTAGAAATTCTGTCCATAAAAGTAATGATCAGAATCGGTGACAGTCACTGGAAATTTGTCTGACATAATGCAGGCAATTTGAACCAAACTCTGACACCGGTCATACAGAGATGGTCCGATACTCCATATTCCCATACTCCCACCAGTATTCCTCGAGGAACACAAATACCTTCTCCAAGTCCAGAAAACACATGTAAACTGGTTGGGCAAACTCCTATATACCCTCAAGGACCCTACCAAGAGTATAGAGTTGGTCAACAGTTCCACGACCAGGACTAAAACCACATTGCTCCTCCTGAATCCAAGGGTCGATTATCTGGTGTATCCTCCTCTCCAGAACTCCTGAATAGACCTTACCAGGAAGGCTGAGAGTGTAATCCCATAATACTGTAGTTGGAACACACCATCCGGTCCCTCTTCTGAAAAAGCATGACCACCACCTCGGTCTACCAATCCATGGCCTTAAGAAACTCCGGGCGGATCTCCTGCCACTTAGGAGTTTTTTGACCACCTTGGTAACCTCAGCCCCAGAGATAGGAGAACCCGCCACAGTCCCAGGCACTGCTTCCTCATTGGAAGAGGTGTCGGTGGGATTGAGTGGGTCTTCAAAATATTCCTTCCACCAATCCACAACATCTCGAATGGAGGTCAGCAGCACACCGTCCCCACCATACATGGTGTTTACTGTGCACTGCTTCCCCCTCCTGCGATGGCGGATGGTGGTCCAGAATCTCTTTGAAGAGAGAAGAACAAGTAGAACAACACAATTAAATGTAATAGTGATTTCAGTACCTCCTTTTTGCTTGGTAAAAAGCCAAATATCGACTTGTAGAATTTCTCCATTATTCCTTGTACATTTTCATTCTCGTTCATGCAGTTTGAACGGCCATGTATTTTTCTTCCAAGCCTTGGAACGACTGCATGATCAGGGAGCCAAGCAATCTGTTGGTTGTTCTTCAGTTACACTACATAACATAAGAACGTTCTCCTCCTGCAGCCTGCAGTCCGCCTCCTTTTTCGTTTTGCTAAGCTGTTTTCTTTCCTCCCACTTTTCTCCCCATTTCTCAGTTGCCTTTGTAAGTGTCGCTGCACATGCAGCAGCGCTCTTTCTGTCTCTTTTTTTTTTTTTTACATTATCCAGTCTCCAAGGATGCAGAAAACAGGCCCATGAAGTGCCATTAAAGATGTATCACCCCAGCCGCTTATGTTTTCTTATCTACTGTCGACCCACCTCCCAAACTTTGAGAGATGTTTCCAGCCCTCGTTACGCTCCCTTTCTCCGCATCACCTCTCTGATTATTAAGATGTGAGCATCTAAACGCCCTCAGCCTGATTGGCATTCTACTCCTCCGTCTCTATAAACCTTAAAATCAGCAGGCGGACTACAACTTCCACTTGGAGCACATAAATGAGTTATAAATGTCCAAAATATATGGTCCAGGATTATGTGGCGACATTGCAGAAGAAAGCTTTTTGTCTGGCATTTTTACATGATGCGCTGCCAGCTCTAATAGTTTAGCAAGCTCTTAGTTTGATGCTCCTAACAAATGTTTTCAGTTGGTACTTCCACCTTGGTTTAACTCAGGGGTGTCCACATACTGAAACATGAAAAATGCCAGGCTGGTCCACTTTGAGTTTTTGTAAAGCAACACATGCGAAGAAGTTAATTTCAAGAAGAAATAAGATAATATATGTCTTTATTAGTCCCACAAGGCAAAATTCCAGATTTACAGTAGCAAAAGTAAAAGAGCACACAAGAGCAGAGTACAAAAGTAAACAAGAGCAGTGCAATTGTAAAAAGAAGGTAATTATATACAAGTTATATACACTAATTACAGCTGTGTGCATGTTGAATAAGCCACGTGGTTTATGGCATGGTTATTACATGGTTATTGCACAGTTTATTGCATGGTTATTGAATAGGATATGGAATCTGCATCTCAGCTTTGTGAAATAGGTGAAAAAGTGTGTTTTGATCTTTTTTCCCCATTTTTGCTTTTTTGTTGTTGTAATTTTTCAAATATTTCAACATGCTTCTCAAGTGTTTGTAAATTTTTCTTCTCCTACTATTATGACTTAATGGGCATAATGCTTATGCAAATGTCTGGGGGTGTTGCATGTTTCTCACATTTCTGAAAAGTAAAAAAAATAAACGAGTATTTTAAGTACTGCGAATGACTGGCGACCAGTCCAGGGTGTACCCTGCTTCCCGCCCAAAGTCATCGGGGATAGGCTCCAGCATACAAACGACCCTAAAGAGGATAAGCGGTATAGAAAATAAATGAATGAATGAATGAGTATTTTAAGTAGGTTTGATCAAGATTAAAAAAAACGGTTTTTAAATTACACAGTCGCTTTGGCTGCCTCTCTTCGGCCTGCCCTACACATTTAGGAGACCCTGTAAAAATGAAGCAAACAAAAGAATTTTGACCTACACACATACTGACAGAGCTCATCCAAGGCCGTCAATATTTCCACCTGTCCTCCTTCAATTGCTTCCTTTTTATAGCGGCCGGATATTGGTGAAGTGATGACACAGGAAAATAATCTGGTAATACATTATTCTTTTACTGCGACTCAAAATTAGATGATCAAAAAGTAATTGACACACTTTGAAATGATCTTTATTAGTAAACAAATATGGGTACAGTAAATCCCTGCTAATCACAAATAGCAAAAACTGCAAGTAATTGAGACATCCATCCATTTTCCATCCATCCATCCATTTTCCACCGCTTATCCGGGTCCGGGTCGCGGGGGCAGCAGCTTCAGTAGGGAAGTCCAGACTTCCTGGTCCCCAGCGACCTCTTCCAGCTCCATCAGGAGGACATCAAGGCCTTCCCAGCCCAGCTGTGAGACATAATCCCTCCAGCGTGTCCTAGGTCTTCCCGGGGGCCTTCTCCCGACTGGGCATGCCCGAAACACCTCACCAGGAAGGCGCCCGGGAGGCATCCGGACTAGATGCCCGAGCCACCTCAACTGGCTCCTCTTGATGTGAAGGAGCAGCGGCTCTACTCTGAGCTCCTCCCGGATGGCCGAGCTCCTCACCCTATCTCTTAGGGTGAGTCCAGCCACCCTACGGAGCCTATCCCAGCTGACTTTGGGTGGGATGCGGGGTAAACCCTGGACTGGTCACCAGTCCCGAATCCCCCGACTGTGAGGCCAACATGCTACCCACTCATACACCGTGCGGCCTGTAATTGAGACACCTTTTTAAAAAATGCATCACTCACTCACTCACTAACTTACTCACTCACAGTGCAACCAAAAATAACACACTTCCTGTTTTGCAAGTGTGTGAGTGGGCTTCCCAGCATGCCCTGCGGGTTAGAAATATTTCTATATGCATATGTACATATATTCTCAGTGTTTATTGTCATACCCGCATAGGGTATCTTCCACACACTGTATGTTCCACATTTTTTGGGGTTGAACTGTCAATGAGGTAAGGATTTGGGAGACCCAATGCAACTGGCCAGTACTTATTTATTTTAAGGTCCTGACTTGGGCCCGACTCATGTCCAACACAGGCAACATGATCAAATACCAACAAGGACAGGCTTTTAGCAATCATTGCACAAGCGACGCACTAATAAGTATGCTAAGGCCACAACATCATGGCAAAAAAAAATGTACTCACATGATCAATAGCCAAAAGTCAGATGACAAATGTTGAATGCAGACTGTTTCATCACGGGACGTGCACCACAGTATACACCACTGACCTTGACAGGCAATAATCACACATCATCGTGGCTGTATTTAGGTACGATTGGTAAAATTCTGTATCATGAGGTCTAGCACTGAAAGGGTTTAATAAAAGACTGCTGGTCTAGTCACCCACATGGAGCCTGACCCGTTGCCGCTTGTAGTGAGCTGCAAGAAATGGACCCATTTAAGTGTCTGCCATCTTGTAGTCAAACAGGGGAGATAAGGACAGCTGAGGGAGTGAAGCTGAAAAGTCAATAAGGATGCAGGAAAGGAACGCGAGGCAATCTTCATCACGGAGGACACCTGCAGTAGTAATACTCAGTACTTCACTACCTGCAGTAGTGATATGGCTGCCTGCAGCCTTTCCACTCATATCCTATTGCATGTACTTCCCTCCTACATCTCAGGTCCTCAAGTCGTCTACCACAGACTCCCAGTCCCTCCCTCGTCTGCGTTACACGCCTCTGTTGCCGCCTTTCATCATTTCCTAATCCAGACACTCTGCTTTGGTTCTCATCTCTTTTGTACCTTGCTTCATAATCCCCTTATTGATGAAGAAGATATTTTTTTTCTTAGCAGGTTCCTTCTATGACCAATCTTAAGTACTAAAACCTGAGATATACTTGAGGAAATATTTGTCCTGTTGCATTGCCTCATTTTAAGTACATCTCAGATTTTAAAAGATATGCAATCAAGTCACGTAAAAAAAAACTATATATACGTATTGTTAGCCAGGTATGAATCCTGCCAGTATATCTTGCAGCATTTTGATGATCGGGGTTGGCCGCCACAACTGGCATCAACCAACTTGATGCTGAAGCTCTAATCAGATGTCTCAGCGACGGAGGAACAGAATACGTCCCATTCCGCCGGAATGCAGGCAAAGCTCTGCCAGAGGTCAGAGTTGAAGACCCGACAAACGAGTTACAAAAATACAGAAACCCACCACACACGGCCCCTATGATGACGGGCCCGTCTCCCTGATGGAGCGACCAGTCGCACAACCCATCAGATTGGTGGTCTACGGAGGATGCCGTCGCACAACCCATCAGATTGGTGGTCTACGGAGGATGCCGTCACCCTTACACGTCACTGAACATGTTCTCACCCAGACCCACTAACACAATCACTAAATATGTGGATGACCCCACTCTGGTGGGACTCATCCACAATGCGGATGCGACGAGGTGGAAAGGCTGTCAATCTGGTGTGCGCATAACAAACGTAACATCCAAAACACAAAACGACCACTCCCGGACCCCCAACATCAAGGCCCTGTGGAAGAAGAAGGCTCGGCAGCAGCTTCACTTCCTGCGGGTCCTCAGGAAAAAGCACCTGGGACCAGAAGCTGCTGCTGGCGTTCTAACGCTCGTCGATGGAGAGTGTACTTATGTTCTGCCTGAGTGTGTGGTACGTGGGCTCCACAGCAGAGGGCAAGAGCGTGACGCACAGGGTTATGGAAACTGGCCAGAAGATATTCGGCAGCCCTCTGCCCACCCCAGAACACCTGTCCACTTCCTGCTGCCTCAAGAGGATACAGGATATCACAGGAGACCCCACACACTCTTGGACCTGTTGACCTCGGGAAGACGCTGCAGGTCGACCGGGTCCTGCAGCAGTAGGCTGACAAACGGCTTTATTACTTCATTTATTTACTAATATTTGATGTATAGTGGCCTCATTGCATTCCAATTTAGTTGGAACTATTATGCAATGACAAAGGCAATTCTATTCTATATTCACTAATGAATAATGCTATTGTGTGGTTAAATATGCATATTTGTATATGCACAATATGTTACACATGTTTGCCTAGCTCGAGCATTTTCCAGCCAAAAGGCTAAATGAAATTAAGATACAAATCTACGACATTGAAAAGACGCATTCAAGTATGTTCATGACATGTGGTGTCACATGTGGTGACACATGTGGACACGGGTCACTACGTGTCAGTAATGTTACTCTTTTACACTTCAGGGAAACACAAAAGGATCAGACCTAAATGCATAAAACAACAGACTTTTATTAGTACGAGTTGGAATTATCTGACAACAGGGACAATAATCTCTAATAAAAACTAAAGATACCCCCCCCAAAAGCTAAAACTCCGAACGTCACGTATTTTTTTACTTTCTTTGTGTTTCAAACGGCTTATTTACTGCTACATAATATTTTGTTTTTCTTAATATGCTTATAAAGGTCACACTAGGGGTGTTATTTCATATCTACAGGGCTCTAATAAAGTAAAAAAACGTGTTTAGAAAGATTTGCTATGCTCGAACTACGAAAATATCCTACTTTGTGAAGATTCACTTATCAAGGTCAGGTCTGGAACCAGTTAATCGCGATAAATGAGGGATTGCTGTCCACACCAAACAAGGTAATTGCTCCAACCCTCTCTCTCAAATGTGTTACGTTTTTGTGTAGTCCTTCTAAAGAAACAAACCCAGGGCGTAAATAAACCCCATCCTTGCTGCAGGACTGCATGAGAGTAACAATACCCAATAAAGCGTCTCACAAAGCGAAGGGATGTGTGGGGAAAAATGTTGCTTTAAAAATTGCTGAGCCATGTAAATTGTGTTCTCTGGTCCACTACCTCTGAAAGTAGAATAAATTTAGCTGGACCCGAGTCGCGGTCCCGCCATCAGGATCTGCACGCATACATGGGGACGTGCGGTTTGGCTGATTAAACTTCTCAATATGATGGGAGTTATGTTGGGAGTTTGCAAAGCCTCGTTAAAAGGATCATAAAAGTTTTCTTTCCGCAGCCAATGGTGCTGCGCCTATAAGCCAAAGCAGGCAGCAATCACAATATGGACAAAAGTATTGGGACACCTGGCCAGGACACTTCCAGTGGGACAGAATAAGAGCTGGATGACAATATGGAGTTATACCAGCTTCCATTCTGTTGGTAAAACTTCCTACAAGATGTACAAAATGGCGCTTGTTTCTTCTGAAGAGTCAATATAAACGTGTAAAAAAACCTCATTTAAGGTAATTGGAAAACATCTGCCTGCCCATTAGAGGTCAATCATCACTTTGTCCTACTTTTCTTTTAATGGGATAATGTTGTATAGTTCTCATAAAACGAGAGCGTACCCTCATGTTTTTATGGGCCATCACTGTTTACAACTTTGAAGCTCATTGTTGGGTTTTTTTTCCTGCCCACAAATGAGCCACACCGTCTGAAAGAAATCTCCATTTCTGCTGCACTCAGCTTTGCAGGTGTCATGTCCGCTCTGCAGTGTTCCGTGACGACGTCTACTGTGACACATGCTGGTGTCAGTCAGAGTAAATACAAACCCGGCCATTTGGCACCAGCTTCTACGTTATCAGCGGGGGGATCATTCATTCATTTATTTCATCATCCTTTATTTGACTGCACGGCATTGGGGGACATCTATTACAGCAGTGGCTGCTATGTTTACGGGACCAAGCAGCATTTATGCACAGTAAGTCCTTGCAAAGGGTGTTTCAAGGACAACAGATACAGAGAAAGAAAGAGAGAGACATAAGCGATGGAGACACAAAGGCAGGTTGCCAATCTTCTTGTCAACTTCAAGTTGATACATAGAAGCATTTGGCCAATGCAGACCGGAGAGCAGGATGCCAAGACTCGTATTCGGGTCCATGAGAAGAAGATGAGAGACGAGATTTAACATTAACTTTAAGAATGAACAAATATGACTACACGTACAAACTTTTTATTTACCTGACTCACACAACAATACAAGGGCCTTTTCAAATGTTAATTGTCCTTTTTGAGACCAAATAAAACAATAATATACGCTATAAATAATATATATTATATAATATATATTTTCATAATAGTATAATATCATCCCAACCATCAACCATCATCCCTCGTTTATCGGAGTTAATTGGTTCCCCGAAGTACGATTCATGAATAATAAATGACATTTTTCACAGTCCTATTTTTTTTCTGATTTTCTAAATACAAGTTGAACTATTATTAGAGCCGTGTAGACATGAAATAACACTTTGTTTACGCCGCGTTGCTCGACTGTAATGAGCAGCCCACGGGATCACTGCGGGGACACCAGAAACGGCCGCGGCTTTAACCGTAACTAGTAGGCCTTACTGTATTCTAAACCTAAGAAAGGGTTCTAAACAGTTTTGTGGGGAAGAAGGACAGAGAAGCCAAAAACTTACCATGGCTGACTTCATGCAGTGTGACGGTAATCTAATGTCATGTCTCATGACAACCAGTGGCTAGAATACTACATACAGGCTTTGTATTTCAACATTTTTGGACTAATAATACACCATAGTCAACCATGAAATAGCAATCATTTAAATATGTCATTACAATTTGCAATAATTGATATTGCGAGAGGCCGCACGGTGGATGAGTGGTTAGCACATTGGCCACACAGTCAGGAGATCTGGAAGACCTGGGTTCAAATCTCCGTTCTCCGTTCATCTCTGTGTGGAGTTTGCATGTTCTCCCCGTGTGTGTGTGGGTTTTCTCCGGGTACTCCGATTTCCTCCCACATTCCAAAAACATGCATGTTAGGTTAATTGGCGACTCTAAATTGTCCATTAGAGTATGAATGTGAGTGTGGATGTTTGTTTCACTATATGTGCCCTGCGATTGACTGGCGACCAGTCCAGGGTGTACCCCGCCTCTCGCCCAAAGTCTGCTGGGATAGGCTCCAGCATCCCCGTGACCCTAATGAGGATAAGCGGTATAGAAAATGAATGAATGATATTGCGAGAGACGACTGCAATTGTACTGTCTGTCAAACATTTGGGGCATTTCCTGAAATGCTGGCTTTTCAACTGTATTAAAGAGTAGCGATGTTTAGCAATAATGCAAACTACACTTGGTGTGATCGCACACCACTTGGAGCTCTTTGTTTATATCTCGATGCAGGTCGGGTGGGTCCGTCAGTGTATCAATCCAGCCGTGTTAATGGGCTCATGCCGCTGATTCTGTTTGAAGTGGAAATGTTCCAACATAGGGCTTGTGGCATTTTGCTTTGCAATCATCTTTTTTCCTGCTAACTCCTACCATTAGTACCATTGAATAAACGGCAATGTATCATCATTTCCATTTATCACGGGGTTAATTAATTAATTGATTAATGCGAGATCTCTTCACCTTTACTCTCACAAAAACTTCTGACACCCTTAGACTTCACACTCAGCTGCGAACCGATCCAGTGAGAGTTGAAGGTCACTGCTCGATGAATCCAACAGGACCACGTCATCTGCAAAAAGGAAAGATCGAATCCTGCGGCCACCAAGCTGAAACCCCTCAACGCCCTGGCTGCGCCTAGAAATTGTGTCCATGAAAGTAGTGAACAGAATCGGTGACAAAGGGCAGCCCTGGCGGAGTCCAACCCTCACTGGAAACGGGTCCGACTTATTGCCGGCAATGCGAACCAAACTCTGACACCGGTCATGCAGGGAACGAACCGCCTGGATTAGGTGGTCCGATACCCCATATTCCCGGGGCACTCCCCACAGTATTCCCCGAGGAACACGGTCGAATGCCTTCTCCTAGTCCACAAAACATATGTAGACTGGTTGGGCAAACTCCCATGCACCCTCAAGGACCCTGTCGAGAGTATAGCGCTGGTCCACAGTTCCACGGCCAGGACGAAAACCACACTGCTCCTCCTGAATCCGAGATTCGACTACCCGGCGGATCCTCTCTCTTTCATAATCCATCCAGACCAAACAGGTTTTATTAAAGGTAGACACTCCTCAACTAACACACGAAAATGAATTAACCTCATAGATTATTCTTACATACAGAATTTGGAAACTATTATCCTTTCTCTAGATGCAGAAAAAGCATTTGACAGGGTAAACTGGAAATTCCTATTCAGGACATTAATTAAATTTGGGTTTGGACCGGGTTATATTGATTGGATCAGAATATTTTATACCAACCCACATGCATGTGTAAGGACCAATGATCAAACTTATTCAAGCTTTAGCCTTCACAGAGGCACAAGGCAGGGCTGTCCACTGTCCCCTCTACTGTTTTCCATATTTATCGAACCCTTAGCAGCGGCCATCAGACAACATGAAGAAATCAAAGGGATCCGCACCAGAGATATGGATCACAAAATAAGTCTCTACGCTGATGATGTATTACTTTTTCTCCAGAATACTCAAGCGTCCCTTTCCCGCACGATTAAACTTATAAACAAGTACTCATCGGTGTCTGATTACTCTATCAACTGGTCTAAGACCCCAGCTCTACCACTTTAAGGGTATACATGATGCCATAATACGGACAGGAAATATCCGATATTTGGGTATAAACATTTCACCCAAGTTGTCAGAGCTGACACAGTTGAATTATGTTCAGCTTTTGAAAACAACTGAGGGTGATCTTTTGCGGTGGCGACGTCTACCCATATCACTCATGGGGAGAGTGGCTGCCGTCAAGATGATTGTTTTACCGAAAATTAACTATTTGTCTTCAATGATACCCACCAAACCATCCTCCAACTGGTTTAAGTCACTGGACTCCCACATCTCTAAATTCCTTTGGAAAGACAAACCATCACGTATCAGCTTAAATACGTTAAAACAAACCAAAGGCAGGGGTGGTTTAGAGCTTC
>QODF01000072.1:588121-635755 GCA_024372805.1 Oostethus manadensis
GGGGGTCTATGGCGCAGGGGCGGCCCTTGATTTTGACAGACAGCAGCCAGAGGAGTGAGCAGAGTTTTTTTCCAGTCACAGACTCCGGGGAAGACAGCGGTGATAGCAGACATGAAGTATCTTTTCCAGAATGAATTCCTTCACCGTGATTCTATTTTCCCAATTTGTACATACCACATTGTAAGTAAACTCACTGCATCCTATCACCACTTTGGGTAACATTTGTAGAATTATCTTTAATTTACCTTTACCTTTCCAGAACGTAAACTTGAAGTTGGGTGATGGGCTAGTCCTGCGTGAAGGTAATCATTGTCTCTCAACATAATATCTGAAAGTCTTTTGGTACATTTTTGGGCGTATTCCAACTGCAAAGCCACCCAGTCACCAAAAAAACCCCATAACAGTAGATCCCCACTTTTCATGTGCGGTACCTTCTGGGGCCACCAGAAAATAGTGAAAAACTGCGAGTTTAGTTTAGTTTATTGGTTGTTTGACGGGACCATGCGCAAAACCATTTATCTTTCACAGAAAAGATGATCTGGGCAGATTTAGAAACTGCTACTTTCCATCTGCAGTAAAATACATTTCATAATAAACAAGTCAAAACTAAATGATCTCTAACATTAGCATGTGTAAATTCAAAACTATGATAAGTAATTGCAAGTAACAGCCTGCCCCCCCCCACCGCCAAACCGTCCTGTTGGCATTCTCCTCCGACTTTGAGTCAACATTTGTAGCAAGAGCGACTTGTAATTATACAATTCGATTCGGCCTTTCCTTCTCGGCATATGCCTCACGCTTATGAAACCTAAACATCTTATAGATACTCTTCACTAATGAAAGATGATTAATAACCAGATGGAATCCGACTCATGGTCTGGGCCTTAGCCAGGTCGTCAGGCGAGCCCTACACCCTGCTTCCATGGTGCAAGATACAGTATATAAGTTTTACTTTTGCATCTCAGAGAAATAACTTGAAGAACTGCTGAACAAAGTGCAAGATCTGAACGACATGCAAACATTTGACCAGTATTATCACGATTATGAATTATTAGCGACTGGAGTTTTCTGTGGGAAAATATGCATCTTTTTGTGAAGAAAATTAACAAAGCAATGAATATATGTATATATGTACCAAAAATCTGCAAATTTGCAGGACAGTGAATATTGAATTGCGAACATTCAAGAAATCCATTTCCATTCCATTCCATTTCCTTCCGCTTATCCGGGTCCGGGTCGCAGAGGCAGCAGTCTCAGTAGGGAAGTCCAGACTTCCCGGTCTCCGGCGACGTCTTCCAGCTCCACCGGGAAGTCACCATGGCGTTCCCAGGCCAGCTGTGAGACATAATCCCTCCAGCGTGTCCTAGATCTTCCCGGCGGTCTTCTCCCGTCTGGGCATGCCCGAAACACCTCACCAGGGAGGCACCCGGGAGGCATCCGGACTAGATCCCGAGCCACCTCAACTGGCTCCTCTCGATTCGAAGGAGCAGCGGCTCTACTCTGAGCTCCTCCCGGATGGCCGAGCTCTTCACCCTATCTCTTAGGGTGAGTCCAGCCACCCTATGGAGGAAAACTCATTTTCGCCGCTTGTATTCGCGATCTCGTTCTTTCGGTCTCGTACTCCCGGAGCACTCCGCGGACACCACGAGGGACACGGTCGAATGTCTTTTGCAAGTCTACAAAGCACATGTAGACTGGTTGGGCAAACTCCCACATACCCTCCAGTACCCTTGCATTGGTGTAGAGCAGGTCCAGTGTTCCGCGACCGGGACGAAAACCACATTGCAACTCCTGTAACCGAGGTTCGACTAGCGTCGTACTCTTCTCTCCAGCACCCTGGAGTAGACTTTCCCAGGGAAGATGAGGAGTGTGATCACCTTAAAGTTGGAACACACCCTCCGGTCACCCTTTTTAAAAATGGGGACCACCACCCCGGTCTGTCAGTCCAGAGTTACTGTTCCCGAAATCCATGCAATGTTGTAGAGGCGTGTGAACCAAGACAGTCCTCCAACATCCAGAGACTTGAGAAATTCAGGGCGAAACTTGTCTACCCCCAGAGCCTTGCCATTGGGGAATTTTTTAACTACCCCAAATACCTCAGCCACGGTGTTAGAACTGTCCACGTACGTATCCTCAGACTCTGCTTCCTCTGCTTCCAGGGTGGTCTGGAAGAGGTGAACCTGGGTGACATTTTTTTTCCTTTCTACTCCGAACAACGTGCAGCAAAGCTAAAGTAGCAATGTGGAATGAATGTTGTGTGCAACTAAACCGTGCATGGAGTAGTACTTTTATTTTGATGGCCAAATATTACGGAAACAGGACGTTTTATGTCGACTCTTTTTAATCCAACACAGTCCCCCAACATCCAGAGCCTTGAGGAATTCAGGGCAGAACTATTCTACCCCCGGAGCCTTGCCACTGGGGAGTGATTTAACTACCCTAATTACCTCAGCCACGGTGATAGAACTGTCCACGTACGTATCCTTAGACTCTGCTTCCTCTACGNGGTGTAGAGCAGGTCCAGTGTTCCGCGACCGGGACGAAAACCACATTGCAACTCCTGTAACCGAGGTTCGACTAGCGTCGTACTCTTCTCTCCAGCACCCTGGAGTAGACTTTCCCAGGGAAGCTGAGGAGTGTGATCACCTTATAGTTAGAACACACCCTCCGGTCACCCTTTTTAAAAATGGGGACCACCACCCCGGTCTGTCAGTTCAGAGTTACTGTTCCCGAATTCCATGCAATGTTGTAGAGGCGTGTGAACCAAGACAGTCCTCCAACATCCAGAGAGATCCAACATCCACTTGAGAAATTCAGGGCGAAACTTGTCTACCCCCAGAGCCTTGCCATTGGGGAATTTTTTAACTACCCCAAATACCTCAGCCACGGTGTTAGAACTGTCCACGTACGTATCCTCAGACTCTGCTTCCTCTGCTTCCAGGGTGGTCTGGAAGAGGTGAACCTGGGTGACATTTTTTTTCCTTTCTACTCCGAACAACGTGCAGCAAAGCTAAAGTAGCAATGTGGAATGAATGTTGTGTGCAACTAAACCGTGCATGGAGTAGTACTTTTATTTTGATGGCCAAATATTACGGAAACAGGACGTTTTATGTCGACTCTTTTTAATCCAACACAGTCCCCCAACATCCAGAGCCTTGAGGAATTCAGGGCAGAACTATTCTACCCCCGGAGCCTTGCCACTGGGGAGTGATTTAACTACCCTAATTACCTCAGCCACGGTGATAGAACTGTCCACGTACGTATCCTTAGACTCTGCTTCCTCTACGGAAGGTATGTCAGTGGGATTGAGAAGGGCCTCAAAGTATTCCTTCCACTGACCAACTATATCCTCAGTCGAGGTCAACAAGCCCCCGTCCACATTGTAAACAGTGTGAACTGGGGGCTGCTTCCCCTTTCTGAGGTGTCGGACGGTTTGCCAAAATCTCTTCGAGGCCGACCGAAAGTCGTGCTCCATAGCCTCACTGAACTCCTCCCGCAACAGAGTTTTTGCCTCGACCACCGCCAAAGCCATGTGCCGCTTGGCCTGCCGGTACCTGTCAGCTGCTTCGAGAGTCCTGCAAGCAATCCATGCTTGATAGGATTCCTTCTTCAGCTTGACAGAAGCACAGAATATGGCCCATTCAAACTCAATATTCCGGTCCTCCCTCAAGATGCAGGCGAAGCTCTGCCGGAGATGAGAGTTGAAGACTCGACGGACGGGAGACTCTGCCAGATGTTCCGTCACTACGCCTTCGGGCTGGGGAAAGGGTCCTAACTGTGGTTTGTGCGTATGCGCCGAATGGCAGTTCAGCGTACCCAGCCTTCGTGGAGTCTATCAGAAAGGTTCTAGAGAGCAGCCCAGCTGGTGACTCCATAGTTCTACTGGAAGACTCCAACGCCCATGTGGGCAATGACAGTGTGACTTGGAGGGGCGTGGTTGGAAGGAACAGCCTCCCTGACCTGAACCCGTGTGGTGTGCTGTTGCTGGACTTCTGTGCAAATCACAGTTTGTCCATAACAAACACCATGTTCGAACATAAGGATGTCCATAAGTGCACTTGGCACCAGGACACCCTAGGTCACAGGTCTATGATCGACTTTATGGTCATATCATCAGACCTGCGTCCACAAGTTCTGGACACGCGGGTAAAGAGAGGGGCTGAGCTGTCAACTGACCACCACCATGTGATGAGGTGGATTAGGTTCACCGGGGATGACTCCAGCACAGAGGCACCAAACCGTGGGGCTATTATTAAGCCCACCCCAGCTCGCCACCTCTCCCCTGCAGCAATTCTAGAGTAGAAAGAGGTACAGCCCCTCTCAAGGAATTTGGTTCCAGAGCCCAAACTGTGGGTTGAGGTGAATTCGAATATATTTAGTCAGAATGTCTCCGCCTTTTTTACAAGCTCGGGCTCCTTCCCCACCAGAGAAGTGACATTCAATGTCCCAAGAACCTTTGGCCGCCGAAGACCAGGTCGCCCGGATACCCGCCCCCGACCACTGCCCAAATCACATTGCACCGGACCCTTATGCTTGCCCCTGCAGGTGGTGGTCGGGGGGCAGGGGGATTCCAGTGTTCCTTCCGCGGGCTGAGCGTGGCCAAGGCCCCAAGGGTGAAGGGATTAGGGTCTTCTGAATCACTCAGTCTGGCCCGTCACCTAGAACCTGTTTTCCTTGGGAGACCCTGCCAGGGTCATAAAACCCCCGACAACATAGCTCCTAGGATCACTCGGGCACTCATGGTGATTCACGGAGAAGGCAAGAATCCTCCGTACTTAAAAAAAAAAAAGTATGAATCATTTTATGAACTCCAAATATTTTTGGGCATATTTGATGACACTAATAGATGCAATATATGCTAGAATTGCAAATAACTTATTCATAATTCATTAAAAAAATGTCTTTGACTCATACATGACCTTCCAACGTTCCCATTACGGTTAACTTGGAATATATCCATATTCCTTTTAGATCCGTCAACAAGTCAAGGAGGGTGCAGGTCTTCCTGTCAGTCCTGCTTAATGACTCTTTTTATCTGCTAAACATTTCATTTATTTATGAGGATGGCTGCACACTGGCACACACTCAGCATGCTTGGAAACTATAAAGGAACTAATTAATTTGTCTTTTTGCGTGGGCTGTAGACCATTCCGCAGCCTCTTGGTTAAGCGGTGTAGGTGAGCCCTGAGTCTGCTGGGCACTGCTGTGAAGGAGGCAGCTGCAAAAACAGGCAAAGAGGTCCTTTTCTTTTGGCTCCCCCAAGGCTCCTTCGACAGCCCCGGGGCCGTCAAGCTTGGCATGCTGGGGGTGACAGTCAAGAGGGTCCCTGAAGAGTCACTATAGGTTGCCATGCTTAAGCAGGGGTCCGTCTTTGCCTGTAGCTATTTAAATCCTGCAGTTTCTGTTCAGACATCCCTTGACACCTGCTCTTAGCACGAGAGAAATAATTTCAATAAGGCTCTTTTCATGTCATTATTCATGCACAAGTGTATTATTGGACATGCCAAACATATGGGCGGGTTCAAATTTGCACGCTTGGCAGAGTCTGTCTCAAATGTTCTAATCACGGCAGATCTACGCAGGGTTAATGAAGCGGATGCATGCGCTAACTACCCGCTTACTCCCCCTGTCATCCGCTAATTGTCATTTTAACTCTTCATTTGCTTCGTGTTTGACGTCCACCATCATAAGTCAAAGAGGATTCCATATTTTCATTTGCAGTACACTTGTGTGCACGTGTCTCTTTCAGCTTAGATGAGCTAAAAAGTCACTGAGATGCAAACTTTTATATTGCTCAGATCATCAAAGGCCTTTGAACGCCACAAACACAGACAGAAATAAGGAAGTGCGGCAAATGAACCATAGTCCTAAAACTTGGTGATGCTAGTCTGTGATAGCCAGCTATGTAGTTGAGATGTATTCTTTTTTTGTCTGCTCTGCTGAGGGAGATATGGGCTTCCTCTGACTTTGGGTTCAGTGTGAGTTTAGCTGAGCTTTTTTCCGCATTTCCTTTAACCAAATGGATGTGGGAAAATAAAGAGCGGTCAAACTGAGATCCGGGCAAATGAGCAGAAGGAATGAAGAGAAATAAAAATGAATGCTTGTTAATCGTCTTTGTTTTATTCGTGGATGAGTAACAGGCTGCTGCTGTGTGCTGTGCACGCTACCTGCACAACCATCCTGCTTACACGGTGGTGCCCTTTACATGGTGACCTGCCCTTTTAGCACACACGTTCTTTTGTTCTACCAGCTGTGAAATAACGCAGTTAAGGTTTACTATGCAAGCGCTGGAGAGACCGGTCAGCCCATCAGCCAAGGTCTAGAGAAGCCCAAGCGATGTGTAACGTGAAACGGAGTTCTTCTTCCCTATAAGGTGAAGCTTTGTGTGTGTTTAATTTCAAAGTACAGGGTGCCTTTGCAGAAGCCAGAACAGAGTGGAAAACGTATTCCTCACAGTGGAAACACAAACAGGTTCTGGATTTATCAATCTGAACTGGAAACGTGGCTTTTGGTGCTGGTCTAAATTGCAATTGTTAATCTACTCTCCGGTACGTACAATCCAAAGCTGCCAACATGTATGCGTTATTTGTACTTGACCCTCGAATGCAACAGTATGAATTGTCACTTTCAGTTTTAGTTCAGACTGTGAAGGTGGGTTTTTCACGGGCCTCGAGATTCTGGTCGGATTTGGTGAATTGGAATCACTTTTACAATTAATCACGCGATTTGGATAAAAAGTTAACGGGAGCTGAAAGTGCTGTCATTTTGCAGTTTTCTTTCAATAAACAGAACAGAAGTCAAAGAACTGCCAAGAATTTCGGCAAGGCATTCAAAAAAATCTAACACATTGATTACTACTCTACATTTCTTCTAGGTTGAGCCTAACCATTTTGTGGTTTGGTGTTTCTGAGAAATTTATTCATTAATTAGTCACGGCCTTTTGTACGCCAAGTAATACGGCCAATTATTATTAAAAAATGTGCACATTGACGCAAATGTTGCAAATTTTCAAACATGAAAACTGCAAAATAAAATATAAGGCATTAAGAAAACCCATTCAAATACGTTGTGAATGATTTGTACCATTCTGAACCGGATGTCACCAAATGTCAATAATGTTACTGTATTATTCCGTGAGACACACAAGCACCAGACTAATAAAAATCCCCGTGTAATACGAGTGTAAAAATTATTTCGGGGTGTTGGGTTGTAAAGAGGTTTCCCATGCTTTAACCAGAAAAAGATTAGATTTATAAGTAAGGAATCCTACAAATTCACACGTTTAGTTCTGGAGCCTCGTACTGAGTTACACGAAATTTCGTTATTTTCATCAGCTTTTTCTTTTCTTCTTCCCTCCTTTTTTTTAAATTGTGAATTGAGTTAGTTCCTCCCTTTCCTCCAGGTAGCCATGGTTGCAGTGATCGATGGTTAGGCTCCTTGAGTGCAAGACCAGGGTAGATCCGTCACTCAAAAGGCTAAATGAAAGCACGGAAGTGCACGATTTGGAACACAGCTTGCGTCTAAATGTTTCCAGGCTCCAGTTGTCTGTGGATATCAGCACAGCCTGCCATGACGTCAGGTGATGAGGCTTTGTGTCTGACCTTGGGAAGCAACTAAGACCATGTGTGGCCACCATGTCAGAATGACAAGATATTTTCTCTTGCCGTGATGCAAGGTAACAAGGCGTCTGGGCCGTCTTCCATGGAGCAGATGACTCCCCATCTGGCACATTCTTGCCATCAGTTCACCTTCCAGGCGGTCAGCAGCCACTTAGCAGACTTACACTGTTACAGGTCAGCCCTCGACGCTTCCTGAGCCCTGAGCTTAAACAGCCAGTGAAAAACCAGCTGGAATTTCCCTTGCAGGGATAATAATTGGTTCCAAACCAGCAAACTCGTCGTCGCTCCTACTGTTTAGTGACTTAAACAACGGAATGCCTGTGAGTAATTGGATAGGAGGCCGGAATTGGCTGAAACACCTCCCTTCTGTCAGGGACTGTGTCCAAAATGGATTAGTAGGATTAATAGGAAACACTGACAAATGAATTTGAGGGGTCGGTGACAAAGGAACATTTCATTTAAGTGAAAATTTATTTTCAGAGTCACTTTGACATCATTGGTGCTGTCTATCATTCTCCATGATCAAGTAAGTAGTTTGCTCATTTAAAGTGCTAAAACACTGACTATAAACCACTGGTTTTCAGTCTATTTTAATTCATTTGTGAATTTTAAATTGTTATTATTTTTTAAATACATCTCTCCTTATTGGTTACGATGGCGTATTAGGGCCACATTGGAAAAAAACAAAAAATTTAAGATTTTGAGTTTTACAGTCGTAATTTTACGAGAAAAAAAGTCTGCATTTAACCTCAGACCCAGGTCAAGAGTCACACAAGTCCTCTGTGTTTATAGCTGTCTTGGACAATGCCTGTTAAATGAAGCATTAAACAGGCTAGCCTCATCTCACCGCTACACTCTAGTACCCCTCACCCCACATACGGATCATGGCGGTCTATAAAATGAAGCCAACTTTTATTCCCGTACAGTTATGTTTTTACTCTTGTAACATGACAATCTTTTCTCGTAAATCTCGTAAATTTACGACTTAATTCTGAAATCTTGATGATTTTAATGCTTCATTTAACAGGCATTTACAAAGACAGCTATAAACACAAGGGGCTTGTCAGAGGGTCAGAGGTTAAATTACAACTTTTTTTCTCATAAAATTATGACTCTAAATCTCGTAAATTTATGACTTTTAATCTCGGAATTTTACGTTTTGGTTGAGTTTTTTTTCCCTGTGGCCCTAATACGCCGTTGTAGTTAGTGTCTTCCTGTCTTGTGAATTTAAAATCAGAAATGCGGGTACATTTAAATGGTAAAGATCTTTTTTCCTCTTTGTGTTTTTGGAGTTTGATGCTGCAGAGTGACTGATAGTTTGGAAAATACAGTACTACTAGTACTACTGCCGCTACTACTAAAGCACATTTAGGATCTGCTGTTCATGGTTAGACAGGACACTAGATTGGAATGCTATCATCCCTCACAACAAATGTCATGTTTGCCCAAGCGTGGTACTGTCTTGTTGGAGAAGAAGAAGGACCAGAATGATCTTCTGAGGGGCCTACATTCAGAGGTAAGCAGACAGAAAAGAGAAAAATGAACGACGGTTAAATTATTGATTGAGACATGACAGCACTACGGCTGCTCTGTGCACACATCATCAATATTTTCCATACATTTTCACCCGGCGCTGCCAGAACGACCCGCTCGTCCTCATGTTAGCTGCACTGATGGCTGATTCAGAATAAGAAGACAAAACTCAGCAGTGATCAGCCAAGAACAATAAAAACACATTCACAGCACATACCAAGAAAGAATTTGTTTGTTCTGAAGTCAAGCCTTTTGTGCTTGCTGGCTGAAATTCTGACCGGGTCTTGCATGTTTTATTTATTTTTTTTATTAAGCTCATGCACGGTGACTGAGTGGGTAGCACGTTGGCCTCACAGTCAGGAGGTTTAGGGTTCGAATCTTCGTTAGGCATCTCTGTGTGGAGTTTGCATGTTCTCCCCGTGGATGTGTAGGTTTTCTCCGGGTACTCCGGTTTCCTCCCACATTCCAAAAACATGCATGTTAGCTTCATTGGCAACTCTAAATTGTCCATAGGTATGAATGTGAGTGTGAATGTTTGTTTGTCTATATGTGCCCTGTGATTGACTGGCGACCAGTCCAGGGTGTACCCCGCCTCCCGCCCAAAGCCAGCTGGGATAGGCTCCAGCAAACCCTAATGAGGATAAGCGGCATAGAAAATGAATGAATGAATGAATGTATGAATACGCTCATGCAGTCAGGTTTTAATGATTCATTGATATCATGACGTTCTCTGTAGCCACGTACAGTGTAGAATGCGCTGTGAGAAGGGAGATGTGAGTGTAAGAACTTACATGCATGTGCATGCCGTGACATGCATGATTCAAGTCTGACTGCAAGTCTGTTTACTCCCGACATTGCTTGCCGCTAATAGTTGGCTGTTTTGTAAATGACTCATGCTGCTCGTCTGCGGAGCTGAAGATGCTCGTTGGACAGCCGTGAGTCAGTTGAGGAAAAGGAAATGTTACCTGATCCCCTTTTTGAAATGCATTAACAGTAGCAGACCTTAGTAAGTCAACGAAACAAAGACAAGTGCTAGCGAGTCTCAAATCATCATTGACACATCTCTACAATAAATAGAAACAATACTGACTAGCTCTGGGATAGATTGTTTTATTGATGCCTCATTTTACAGCTTCATAGTTTGCTGGGTTTTTGCACAGCTCTGCTTATTACATATTTCATATTACTCATTCCTTTCAAGCCAAAAAGCTGCTTTGGAGCATCAATATACACCTGCAAAAAATGCATTCCTCTCTGACAGTATAACCAGTAATGTTCCCTTTTCTTCTGGTCATTGAGTTGCCGACCCAGAGGATGCGGAGAGCAGGGCGCCGAGCCGGTCAGGAAAAAGGTAATTTTATTAATAATTTGCTGCTCTGCAGCGAAAGGGACAGGTAACAAAACCAACAAGCACCGGAACAGCCTACAAACCCAAAGCAACGCTCCAACCCTTACAGGAAGTACTAGCAAAATAAGAGCACAAAACAGGAGGTGAGGTGCAACCCACACCGACATGAGGGATTTGGGAGGTGTAATGTGTGAAATGTTTGGTCCAAACCAGACCGGATTTTCTTTGCATGAAAAAAGACTTCAGTTAAGTTCAGACCAAAACATCATTTCCGGGCGTTCTGAAACATTGAACGGGGCATCCATCCATCCATCCATCCATCCATGGCAAGAAATAAGTGGTTAGAAGGAAAGAGACCAAGACTTACTTCGGATGGTGTCTGACTGTACTTCCTGCTCTTACGTTGACAGGACAGACTTCCAAAACACACAACTGGTTACATACAGTGTGTTCTGTTTGGGACATGTACTGTCAGTACTGTACACGGGAAGTGGGTGATTGATGGACCACACACACAAAAATCACATGCAATAAATACATTCACTTTAGGATAAATGGATGTCCCTCAACATATTCATCATTTCTTTCGTAATATGAAGAATCATTATGTATTAGTATGCTGTATTTGTATTTTTAGTTTTATTTGAGAATTTGTTGCATTAAAAAAAAACAATTAAAACTATTTACACAAAACCTAAGGACTTTTATGTCTTGCATAATACCCAAGACCCAAGGTACATAATGTAAAGGCTGTTTCTTTTATTTAGCTTTTCTTCCTGGTTCTTTGGACCACGTTACTGTTGAAGAATTAGTTAATGATAGCACAATTTAAAAAAAGTCAACTTAAAGTTGTTCAGAAGTGAGAGTTGAGCTTGTGAGAAAAATGTTAACTATTGTGTCTCCCAGTATTTTTCCATCTGTTATATGCACTCAGCTAAAAGACTGAATCTAAAAGTGTAATAACAACCTCGATTATGACGTAGTTGCAAAGAACCTGAGCTGTAAAACGAGTTTTACAGAGATGGCTTTTCATGGTTGCATGATGCAGGAGACGATGCATGATCTCAACCATCCATGACAACTATGTGAACATTCGAAAGATTCATTGAAGACAATTTTGCAACACAACAAAGTCAAATTTCAGCCAGTACCGTAGAGGCAAAACATTTCTAATATGTCGTCATATATTTTGCCGTCTAACCATTTCTAATACTGTTACTTAAGTATTGAACTTAACATATGAAGCGTTTTATTCAAACAATTTTGATTCTGCCTCTCAGTGAATCACCACCTTCTCGTGGTGGAGGGTTTGTGTACCCGAGTTGTCCTAGGAGCTGTGTTGTTGGGTGCTATTAAGCCCCTGGTAGGGTGTCCCAAGGCAAACAGGTCCTAGGTGAAGAGTCAGACAAAGAGTGATTCAGAAAACCTTTTGAAAAAGACCAAGAAAAGAGTCCACACCTCTCCCGGACATGGGATGAGGACATGGGCCTCACCCTGGAGCCAGGCCTGGAGGCGCCTGGTGGTTGGGCCTTCACCTGTGGTGGGGCCCAGCCCCCAGAAGCCACACGGGATCCAACCCTTCTGCAGACCCGCTACTTGCAGGGGGAAGCATAAGGGTCCCATGCATTACAATTTGGGTGGTGGTCCAGAGCGCGCAACTGGGCGACCTGGTCTTCGGCAGTCAAATCTGGTTCTTGGGACATGCAATGTTGAGAGCCCGAGCTTGTGCAAGAGGTTGAGACGTTCCGACTAGTCAGGGCCAGGAGAAGGCCCCGAGCAGACCTAGAACACGCTGGAGGGATTATGTCTCACAGCTAGCCTGGGGTGTCCTGGTGAAACTGGAAGAGGTGGCCGCAGACCGGGAAGCCTGGACTTCGCTACTGAGATTTCTGCCCCTGTGACCCGGACCCGGATAAGCAGAAGAACATCACATCTCACATAAGGCTGTGTGGCAAAATTCCCTTTTCCTACAGACAGCAGTAAAACTCTCATCTTTACCAACAGTGCACCTTGTCGGTTTTTAATGATATTCAGCTATCAAGAGAATCCAAATCAAATGTTTGGCAGACATCTGTTTGTTTTTAAAAAGCAGAATGCTGACACCAGCCACTTTCTAGTGGAAAGTATCTTTAACCTCTGCTGAAATGGAGCATATCCAGTGGGACAAGACTGGAGGACATATGAAGTAAAAATCTAATACTTTCTCCTACTGGCCAATGTTGACACAGTTGGTGGTTTGGTGTTGCGAAAATAGTGTTCATCTTTCCAGTATTGTATATGAACAGTACAACCATAAACTGTATATAATAGCAAAAAATACATCACAAGATGTTCAAACTGTGGAATTCATGATACTGATGACATGGTGATTGAGTACGTATGTATCTTTTAGGATGGATATGTTTGTTTTAGCTGGAAAATTGGTGTGCTGGGAAAACCAGACGAAAACCAGGAGAAGGTGTGTGACAGTCCACTACTCCTCTGACAGACATCAGTTCTCTGTGAGCATAATGTGATGCACTTAGTTTTGTATTGTCTGCGCTGGAAAAGCTCTTCATCAGATGTCACACTTGCTCATATTCAAGGATGCTGCTTCAAGGGCGTCATCGTGATTCCAAAAGATTGAAAAAGACTGAAGCGGGATTACATTTTGGTAGGAAAAAATCTAGATAAAATTCATTTTTCCAGGACCTGTTTTCATGTCCTGTCCTGGCCGTCCTGTTTTTTAATTGTTTTTATTTATATATTTTTCAGAAAATGAAGAAAGCGACCCCGGGTAGGCACAGGACACGCTGGAGAGATTACATTTACCAAGCAGCTTGGACTTCCCCTACTGTGTCTGCTGCCCCCCCGTGACCCGGAGAAGAAGAAAAGATAGATGGATGGATGAGTGGGTTGATGGGACTTTAATTTTTCAGAGAAAAAAGCCTTTAAAGGTTAGTTGGCAAATGTTATGTGGTGAAAGAAGAAAAAAAATCATCTTTGTTTACTAAGGCAAATTCCACATGACAATGACCTTTTAATTTAGTGCAATTTATTTCAAACATTGAAATACATCCCATATTCACAGTTCACTGCTCAGCATGTCTAAATAGGAGCAGGAATTCTCCCCCCTTGGTAGTTTTAAAATTGCATATCCTTTGTCCACTCATTCACACACAACTGTGGGTTTTTGTCCTTAAAAAGTGAGCTTTGGCTTCAGCGTTACTGTGAGGACGGGTAAAACAGTTTTTTTGTCCGTGTCATAAGAAATGTGCATCATCTCTGTTTTTAAAAGCTTCACATATCAACAGGACATGGAGTTATTGACTTATTGATATTTTGTGTAACGGTAGGCATGCGTGTGCCATTGACAAAAAAGACGTTCGTGCTGTTCCCTGGGCTCCAAATCATTCTGCACCACACGCTTGACTGAAATTTCAAGACCAGTTGAGAGGTTTCAAGAATGTGCAGTTTGCACAACTGGAGTTTAAGGAGGTTTGAAGTAGAACTTTAAAATGCAAATAGAAGAAATGGGAGCGAGACAACAGAAAAGTGAGTAAGCAAGGTATCCAAGCCACTATTATAACTGAAACAGGATGACTATCAGCTGATCAAAATACCACAGCTCAAAAAACACAGAAATTCCCTTAAAATAGAAATAGGATTGTTGATAAAAGACTCAGAATTCATGTTCATGACATGAAAATGGGTTTGATGCCAGTATTTCCAGGAGGCTTGTGGGAAAGTTACCCCAGGTGGTAAGGATGGCATCCACTGGAACTGAACGTCCCTTGCCATCCATCCCCAAACGTTCTCAGCTAGACTGAGGGCCTTCATTCATGAGGGATGCCCAATACAACATTGCAACATAGCCAACTGCCGTTTGACGCCCCTGCACAACCTAGAGCTGCATGTTCCATCCATCCATCCATCCATTTTCTTCCACTTATCTGAGGTCGGGTCGCGGGGGCAGCAATCTAAGCAGAGAAGCCCGGGCTTCCCTCTCCCCGGCCACTTTGTCCAGGTCTTCCTGGCAGATGCCAAGGCGTTCCCAGCCCAGCTGAGAGACATAGACTCTCCAACGTGTCCTGGGTCTTCCCCGAGGCCTTCGACCGGTTGGACGTGCCCTGAACACCTCCCCAGTGAGGCGTCCGGGAGGCATCCTAACCAGACGCCCGAGCCACCTCATCTGGCTCCTCTCAGTGCGGAGGAGCAGCGGTTCTACTCCGAGTCTCTCCCGGATGACAGTGCTTCCTATTTCTAATGGAGAGCCCAGCCACCCTGCGAAGAAAACTCATTTCGGCCGCCTGTACCCGCGATCATGTTCTTTGAGTCACTACCCAAAGCTCATGACCATAGGTGAGGGTAGGAACGTCGATTGATCGGTAAATTGAGAGCTTTGCCTTTCGGCTCAGCTTTCTCTTCACCACGACAGACCGGTGCAGAGTCCGCATTACTGCAGACGCTGCACCAATCCGTCTGTCCATCTGGCGTTCCATCCTTCCCTCACTCGTAAACAAGACAAACTCCTCCACTTGAGGCAGGACCTCATCCACGACCTGGAAATGGCACTCCACCCATTCCCGGGCGAGAACCATAGACTCGGACTTGGAGGTGCTGATTCTCATCCCAGCCGCGTCACACTCAGCTGCGAACCGATCCAGTGAAAGTTGAAGGTCACGGCTCAATGAAGCCAACAGGACCACATCATCTGCAAAAAGCAGAGACCAAATCCTGCGGCCACCAAACCAAAACCCCTCAAAACCCTGGCTGCGCCTACAAATTCTGTCCATGAAAGTAATGAACAAAATCTGTGACAAAGGGCAGGCCTGGCGGAGTCCAAACCTCGCTGGAAACGGGTCCGACTTATTGCCGGCAATGCAAACCAATGAACCGCCTGGATTAGGTGGTCCGATACCCCACATTCCCAGAGCACTCTTCACACTCACCCTGAGGAACACGGTCAAATGCCTTCTGCAAGTCCAGAAAACACATGCAGACTGGTTGGGCAAACTCCCATGCACCCTCAAGGACCCAGCCCAGAGTATAGAGTTGGTCCACAGTTCCACGACCAGGACGAAAACCACACTGCTCCTCCTGAATCCGAGATTCGACTATCTCACGGATCCTCCTCTCCAGAACTCCTGAATAGACCTTACCAGGAAGGCTGAGGAGTGTTGTCCCATGATAGTTAGAACACACCCTCCGGTCCCCCTTTTTGAAAAGCGGGACCACCAACCCGGTCTGTCAGTCCAAGGGCACCGTCCCCGATGTCCACGCGATGCTGCAGAGTTGTGTCAACCAAGAAACGCCCACATTCAAAGGCCTTAAGGAACTCCGGGAGGAACTCTGGGCGGCAAGGCCACCAAGGAGCTTTTTGACCACCTCGGTGACCTCAGCCCCTGATATAGGGGAACCCGCCTCAGAGTCCCCAGGCACCGCTTCCATGTTGGAAGACATGTCGGTGGGATTGAGGAGGTTTTCAAAGTATTCCCTCCACTGGTCCACAACATCTCGAGTCGAGTTCAGCAGCCCACCGTCCCCACCATACACGGTGTTGACTGTGCTTCCCCCTCCTGAGACGGCGGATGGTCCAGAATCTCTTTGAAGCCATCCGGAAGTTGTTTTCCATGGCCTCTCTGAACTCTTCACATGTCCGGGTTTTTGCCTCAGCGACTGCCAGTGCCGCAGACCGCTGGCCTGCCTGTACCTGTTAACTGCCTCCAGAGTCCCATGGGCCAAAAGGGCCTGATAGCACTCTTTCTTCAGCTTGACGGCATCCCTCACCACTGGTGTCCACCAACGAGTTCTGGGATTACCGCCACGACAGGCACCGACCACCTTACAGCCACAGTTCCGATCAGCCGTATCGACAATAGAGGCACGAAACATTACCTACTCGGACTCAATGTCCGCTGCCTCCCTCGGAAAATGGTCAAAGCTCTCCCAAAGGTGAGAGTTGAAACTCCTAACAGGGGACTCTGCCAGACGTTCCCAGTAGACCCTCACAATGCGTTTGGGTCTGCAAAGTCTGGCAACACAAGAGTGGAAAGTCCAGCCCCTCTCGAGAAGACTGGTTCCAGAGCCCTTGCTGTGCGTTGAGGTGAGTCCGACTATATCTAGCCGGAATTTCTTCACCTCACGCGCCAGCTCAGGTTCCTTCCCCGCCAGGGAGGTGACATTCCACGACTGACAACTAGCTTCTGTAGCCAAGGATCAGACCTATAAGGCCTCCGCCTCCGGCTGCCACCCAGTTCTTCACCAGCGAGAGAGCCTGCTTATGCGGCTGAACAGGAGAAGACTTTTCGCCTTTGCCATCAAATGATCAAGACAGGGTGAATACCTGACATACATCAAATCCACATTTTTCATTTTGGCTTTTGAAGGCTTTGATCAGCTGATGAACAGCGTATTTGACTTTAACGCTCGTTTGGATTGAATTGCTTCATCAAAACAAAAACAAAAAATAAAATCCCATTTTTCCTCTACTTTAAAGCTTCTTAAAATCCAACAATGCAAATGTGAATCCCTGCAGTTTTTCAACTGGTCTTTCACTATATCGATCAGGGAAGGTGTTATGATGCGTGATCAAAACTCTCGTGTGGATGGAGATTTTTTTTTACACTAGAATGGAGGAAATCCATCCATCCATTTTCTATACCGTTCTTCCTAATTAGGGTCGCAGGTATGCTGGAGCCTATCCCAGCTGACTTTGGGCGGGAGGCGGGGTACACCCTGGACTGGTCGCCAGTCAATCCGTCATTTCATGTCAATATTTTGAATGTAGAAGTTTCAACTCACGTTCATTTAATGGGGTTAGAAAGGTGGACGAAGACCCAAGCGCTGTGCTTTTTAAAAAGCTGTGTCTTTGTGGATGCAGGCTATAATATTTACCACAGCAGTGTGTGGCCTCCAACACGAGAGTCAAGGGTCTGATCGCAGCTATTCGCCTCTCTAAGGATGCTATTTTCATCCTCCATCTTGTTGCGGCAGACGTGGCACCTACGCCCTCGCAGAGCCCCGACTGTCATCAGCGAGTCTTTTGGCAAAGCTGCTTTTGAGCACTGCCTACACGGTTGGATCACGCCTCACCAAGCGGACTTGCCAGCATATAAGATTGTGGCCACGGTGCCTGTTGCTGCCTGTTGTCATCCTACCCTGGCATGGTGACCGGGAACATCGGCGGTTACATGGCTCTGAAGCGCCAAATGCAGCATGTCTAAACAGCGAGTAATGAAAACCCTGTCGGGTGTCTGTACAAACGGCTTATCCTCCAGCCCAGGCTTACACTGCAACATGTCCGCCGCCGCGCTTTGCCTCACTCATTCTCTTTCCACACGAGCCGGTCGCGATAGGAATCTCCACGGGCTCCATCCTCCCTTTCACCGGCAATCCTGGATTCTTGTTGTCAACTTTTGTGTGCGATTCCCGCCGGACGTTTAGGTATTCACCGCTACTGCACGTGCTTCTGCAGGGTCTTGCTTCCATCTCCTGAGACGGGAGAGGGGGCGCCGGGGCTTGCTTATCAGCCTTAAACAGCCGAGTGTCAGAAGCTCCGAATATCACTGCTGCTGTGTGTTTATTAAGCATCAAAAAGGGAACTGTGCGCGTCGCGTACACTTCACTTCAGCATAGATGTCGGCTGCAATAGGAGAACAATATGATCGCTGTACTGGTGTCGCTGAGGGGCCACACAGTCCATGGCCTCAAAGAAAAGGAGAAGTGATTCTCAGCTGTATTGTATTTTTCACGCTGTACATACACAAACATGTTTCTGGAAGTTATTTCTTTTTCTTTTTAAATTGCATTTACATGTCATTTATGACAACGATATATACTGTAGTACGTAAAATGCAGATTTAATTAGATATATTAAATGTTCATTTCAAGCCAGGGTGGTTCATTAGGGCACTCACACTGCTCTGCAACATTTAGAGCTTGGCTTTTGCCATTACGGTGACTTTAATGACTTGTTGACTTATTTCTAATGGTTCTACTCAGGGGTATCCAAAAATATTGGCCGATATTGCCCTAAAAAAAAATTCTGCTAATGATATTGACGTGTTCCAGCGGTGATGCATGGTCAGGAGATGCTGGTGGTCAAAATGTTTTGGTTGAAATGTTCTTATGATTATGAACATTTTCTTATGTTTGTCTATATGTGCCCAGTGATTGGATGGCAACCAGTCCAGGGTTTACACCAACTCTCGCGCAAAGACAGCTGAGATCCAGCATAGCTGCGACCCTAATGAGGACAAGCGGTATAGAAAATGGATGGATGGTGCTCTCCAGCTGGTGCTCCAGCCTTTTTCTCTCTATGGAAGGACTTCCGTGACAAGCACCTTCCGGCTCCCACACGCCCCCACCTCTTAAAGATGAGGCGAGTACTGCAGCTCCTCGATGTATGATGATTGTGTTTATTATACTGTCCAGTAGCAAGAATAATGTCACTCTTACATGAAAGACGTCAAACGGACTGCAGAAATGCAGTCTTGGAGAAGGCCAACGCACATTTACTTGACATACAAACAAAAGGTAAGGTATCCTCTCAATGAGCAACCTGAATTATTAATTAAAGAAAAAAACCTTGAAAGGAGTCTTTTTTTTTGACACTCCACAAAGAGGCCGGAGTCCCGTGGTCATGGAAGAATGCATGCTCACTGCAGATATGCATGCTTTCCCGCTTCCAACAAAGAAATATGTCTTGGCAAAAGCAATTTATTGTAGAGGAATTAACGGCGACTGTTTGTCTTTGTGCAACCATAACCCGAGAAGACAATGCTTAAAAAACGCCTGAGGGAGTCATGCAGCTAAATACGGTGGTGTGTCTACTTCCATATTCATGCTACGCACACAGACAAAGGAGTTGCTACCACACAGGTCTGGAGTTCGCAAGTCTAATGCGGCAAGCTGTCCTACCTACAGGTGGTCTTGTCAGGAATCGATGGAAAAGTCATCATTTAGTTTGACCCGGTGTATAAAGCACACGATTAGACTCCAATGCAGCTGTGAGTGCAGTGATTGGTACCCGACAGGGGCCGTATGGACTATGTTTGTATGGGTGGGACGTTCCCAAGAGAACGTGCCGATATTAGGGAATTAGTATATGCGCTCAAAGGCCCTGCTATGCGTTGTCTGCTTATGCAGCTCGGCAAGCACACCCTCTGACTGACATTTTCCTCACACTGTTGTCTGCGGGGATAATCGTGCGCGGTGCCAATTTGATGCAACACCCTTACACCTGCAGGCTGCGGGTGGTTACGGTGGCGGCCCGAACTGAGCCATTAATACATGTATGATTCCCCTCGGCGTGTTGTGCTTCCGTGCCTGCTTGCTACCTGGTCTGACATCCAACATAATGCGGCTTCATTTGAAGCTAAAAACGAGGTAAGTAAAAAGTAACAGATAATTCGCCATTAGAATAATTCAATTCAAACAGAATTAAGTGTATCTAATTATATTAGGTGTAAGAAAGTGTTTTTTTTTTTTTTGCTCCCGGAAGTGTAATTTATTTTTAAGACGTTTCATTTGCAAAATGTAAGAACCCCCCCGTGACACCTAATGACTTGTTAGGATTACTGTAATTGGATGACACGTGGATGAAATGTTTGTGTACATGATGGATTTTTCGTTATATAACTTTTAAAGGCCCTGCATTGTGCAAAATGGGAAACTGGAAGTAACCAGCGGTAAATATCGACCTCTGACATCCGATTTTTCATAGTTTGGCTGCTTCTGCAAGTCAGAGTCAAGTCATGTCAAAATATATACAACCTCAGTTAGCCTCTTTTTCAGTCCAGCTTAAGCATTTGCACCAAAATGTTGCCTCGGTTTACATGCATTTTTTGGTTGGCATACAATATGTGGCGTCATGTGGTGTCATTAATGCACTGCGTGAGTCCAGTTGTCCTCTTAATGTGGCATTACGCAGTAGGAGGCGGGCCTTCCACTCGAGTGCCGAGCTGTCATTGGTCATTTGCGCTAGTGCCGGTTTTTGTGACGCTCGTCTTTTGACCTCTCGCATCTGCTGAATTAGCAGGTAAAAGGAGCTCCGCTTTGGACGGTCACCACATTAATGAATTTGTGCCACAAAATGGCACAGATAAGCCACTAAGTTACTACTACATTGCAAAATGGCCACCGGAACCAGAAGTCAACTTTATTCTGCAAAATGCTAACACAAAACACTTAGTTATAGTCTTGCATGCAAAAAACAATTCTATCAGGGGTAAGCTGGAGCCTATCCCAGTTGACTTGGCATGAGATGCGGGGTACACCCTGGAAGGTTGCCGGCCAATCGCAGGGCAGACAAAGAAGGATTCACACCAATAGACAATATAGAATCACCAAATACGCTAACATGCATGGTTTTGGATAGTGTGAGGAAACCCACACACGGGGAGAACATGCAAACTCCAAACAGAGATTTGACGCCAGGACTTCCAGATCTCCTGACTGTGTGGCCAACATGTTAACCACTCAACCACCGTGTGGCCCCATCAAACAGTTCTAAATGTATATACAGTAGTGTTCAAAATAATAGCGTATATATCCATCCATCCATTTTCCTCCGCTTATCCAAGGTGGGGTCGCGAGGCAGCAACCTAAGCAGTGAAGCCTAGAGGTCCCTCTCCCCGGCCACTTTGTCCAGCTCTTCCCAGCGGATGCCGAGGCGCTCCCAGGCCAGCTGGGAGACATAGTCTCTACAACGTGTCCTGGGTCTTCCCCGAGGCCTCCTACCGGTTGGACGTGCCCTGAAGGCGTTCGGGAGGCATCCTAACCAGATGCCCGAGCCACCTCATCTAACTTCTCTCAATGCGGAGGAGCAGCGGTTCTAATCCGAGTCTCTCCCAGATGACAGTGCTTCTCACCCTATCTCTAATGGAGAACCCAGCCACCCTGCGGAGAAAACTCATATCGGCCGCTTGTACCCGCGTTCTTGTCCTTTTGGTCACTACCTAAAGCTCATGACCATAGGTGAGGGTAGGAACGTAGATCGACCAGTAAATTGAAAGGTTTGCCTTTCGGCTCAGCTCTCACTTCACCACGACAGACTAGTGGAGAGTCCGCATTACTGCAGACGCCACACCAATCCGCCTGTCCATCTCACGTTCCATCCATCCATCACTCGTGAACAAGACACCGAGGTACTTAAATTTCTCCACTTGAGGCAGGACAATATCCCTGACCCGGAGATGCCACTCCAACCTTTCCCGGGCGAGAACCATGGACTCGGACTCGGAGGTGGTGATTTTCATCCCAACCACTTCACACTCAGCTGCGAACCGATCCAGTGAGAGTTAAAGGTCACGGCTCGATGAAGCCAACTGGACCACATTCTGCAAAAAGCAGGGATCGAATCCTGCGGCCACCAAACTGAAACCCCTCAACGCCCTGGCTGCGCCTAGAAATTCTGTCCATGAAAGCAATGAACAGAATCGGTGACAAAGGGCAGCCCTGGCGGAGTCCAACACTCACTGGAAATGGGTCCGACTTATTGCCGGCAACGCAAACCAAACTCTGACACCGGTCATACAGGGAACGTACCGCCTGGATTAGGTGGTCCCCATATTCCCGGAGCATTCCCCACAGTATTCCCCGAGGAACACGGTCGAATGCCTTCTCCAAGTCCACAAATCACATATAGACTGGTTGGGCCAACTCCCATGCACCCGCAAGGACCCTGCCGAGAGTATAGAGCTGGTCCACAGGTCCACAATCTGGACGAAAACAACACTGCTCCTCCTGAATCTGAGATTCAACTATCCGACGGATCCTCCTCTCCAGAACCCCTGAATAGACCTTACCGGGAAGGCTGAGGAGTATGATCCCACGATAGTTAGAACACACCCTCCGGTCCCCCTTTTTGAAAAGCGGCCCCGACGTCCACGCAATGCTGCAGAGTCGTGTCAACCAAGACACGGCCACAGCATCCAGGGCCTTGAGGAACTTTAGCGTATATATATGTATATATATATATATAAATATATACGCTAAAACAAATGATAAATGATAAAAATTGAAAGAAATAAAAGAATGGACAGAATTATATACATATATAGCGTATATACAAATATATATATGTATATATATGTATATAATTCCCCTTTGTGAATCACCACCTTTTCGTGGTGTAGGGGTTTGAGTGCCAGAGTGATCCTAGGAGCTATGTTGTCGGGGGCTTTATGCCCCTTGTAGGGTCTCCCAAGGGAAACAGGTTCTAGGTGACGGGCCAGACAAAGAGTGATTCAAAAGACCCTAATGAAGAAGAGCAAGAGGAGTGAAAGCACCTCACACCAGCAGACCCACCACCTGCAGGGGCAAGCATAAGGGTCTGGTGCAATGCGATTTGGGCAGTGGTCGAGGACCGGTGTCCGGGCGACCTGGTCTTCTACGGCCAAATCTGGTTCTTGGGACATAGAATGTCACTTCTCTGGTGGGGAAGGAGCCCGAGCTTGTGGAAGAGGCGGAGACATTCCGACTAGATATAGTCGGACTGACCTCAACCCACAGTTTGGGCTCTGTAACCAAATTCCTTGAGAGGGGCTGGAACTTGTTCTTCTCTGGAGTTGCTGCAGGGGATAGGTGGCGAGCTGGTGTGGGCTTATTATTAGCCCCCTGGCTTGGTGCCTCTGTGTTGGAGTCATCCCCGGTTAACGAGAGGATTATTTCCATACGTCTTAGGGCTGGGAAAAGGGTTCTGACTGTGGTTTGTGCGTATGCGCCAATTGGCAGTTCAGAGTACCTAGTCTTCTTGGAGTCTATCGAAAGGGGTTCTGGAGAGCACCCCAGCTGGTGACTCCATAGTTCTGCTCGGAGACTTCAACGCCCATGTGGGCAATGACAGTGTGACTTGGAGGGGCGTGATTGGGAGGAACAGACTCCCTGACCTGAACCCGTGTGGTGTGTTGTTGCTGGACTTCTGTGCAAATCACAGTTTGTCCATAACAAACACCATGTTCGAACATAAGGATCTCCAAAGGTGCACTTGGCACCAGGACACCCTAAATCGCAGGTCTATGATCGACTTTGTGGTCGTATCATCAGACCTGCGTCCGCATGTTCTGGGATGAAGAGAGGGGCTGAGCTGTCAACTGACCACCACCTGGTGATGAGTTGGATTAGATGGCGGAGAAGGATGCCAGACAGACCTGGTAGACCCAAACGCGTAGTGAGGGTGTGCTGGGAACGTCTGGTAGAATCTCGGGTTCGTCAAGTCTTCAACTCTCATCTCCGGCAGAGCTTCGCCTGCATCTCGATGGAGGACCAGGATATTGAGTCCGAATGGGCCGTATTCGTGCCTCCATTGCCGAGGCAGCCAGTTGTAGTTGCGGCCGCCAGGTGGTTGGTGCCTGTCGTAGTGGCAATCCCCGAACCCGATATTGGACACCGGGGGTTAGGGCTGCTGTCAAGCTAAAGAAGGAGTCCTATCAAGCATGGATGACTTGCGGGACTCCCGAAGCAGCTGACAGGTACTGGCAGGCCAAGAGGCACATGGCTTCGGCGGTGGTCGAGGCAAAAACTCGGGTGTGGGAGGAGTTCGGTGAGGCTATGGAGCACGACTTTCGGTCGGCCTCGAAGAGGATCTGGCAAACCCTCCGACACCTCAGAAAGGGAAAGAAGCCCCCAGGTTACACTGTTTACAGTGCGGACAGGGGCTTGCTGACCTGTGTCAGTTACTGTGGAGATAGTTGGTCGGTGGAAGGAATAGTTTGAGGCCCTTCTCAATCCTACTGACATACCTTCCGTAGAGGAAGCAGAGTCTAAGGATACGTACGTGGACAGTTCTATCACCGTGGTTGAGGTAATTAGGGTAGTTAAATCACTCCCCAGTGGCAAGGCTCCGGGGGTAGACGAGTTCTGCCCTGAATTCCTCAAACCTCTGGATGTTGGGGGACTGTGTTGGTTTAAAAAGAGTCGACATAAAACGTCCTGTTTCCGTAATATTCGGCCATCAAAATAAAAGTACTACTCCATGCACGGTTTAGCTGCACACGACATTCAGTCCACACTTGCTACTTTAGCTGTGCTGCACGTTGTTCAGAGTAGAAAGGAAAAAAAATGTCACCCAGGTTCACCTCTTCCAGACCACCCTGACAGAATCGCTTTGGCTTGGTGTTGGAATGCGGTAGTGCCCTTTGGTTTCTCCTGCAGTAAAGTTAGAAGCCTTTTCGGAGAATCGAACTGGCACCAGTAAGCTTGAATGCAGCCAAGACACTACCTGGGGGGGGGCGGTAATGCACTAAACTGCTGGAGGCCAACCGCAATAATACCAAAGAAGAAGACATTCGTAGACGGCCCCTGCCTTCCTCTCTCGCTGCCGGCTTCGCGTAGAGACCAATATAAGTCCAAAGACGGCTCATTTGCGCTTATGTTTCTAACTTTAATGTAGTCTCAGGGAGTTTCTTCGCATAATGTTACAGAATAAATTGTTGTGTGTTTAATTTAGTTTACAGTTCATGTGGGATTTGGTTTTGTGCGCTGCATAACTGGAGCAGTGCTTCGAGGGAACTTCGGTCATTTCCCCTTCAGACGATTGTGACTCATCCCCTTTATTTGGCATTCCTAACTTTCCGCTGGGAATCTGGTCACCCCTTCTGCTGCTTCACAATCCCACATTTTTGTGTTTGCAGGCTTTGTTTAATATAACTCATTAAAGTCTCTGTGGTACCATACCAAAAATAGGAGACAAAAGTTTGTGTTTGGACAGCAAGCCCATCACACCTAAAAAAGAACTACACCCCCTGGTGGGTTTCTTTCATCATTGCCCCAGAGCAGTTTTTAACAATACTGTTACAGTGCTTGGTTGAAATCTTTCCCGCCTTCTCCTCGTGTGCACATACGTGCTTGTGTCTTGCGTAAATCCAGCTGTGTGAAGCGCTGGTCCAGATTGGCTGTTTTTTTTTTTTTTTCCTTTGTTGACTGGAGAGGATGTAAAAGGCAAGAGCTCTGCTGCGGATACTATAAACTAAAACTATTTTGGTGCTTTTCTGAATACATTTCATGAACACAAGATCGCAACTGGTTGCTGACTCCCTCAACCTTAACTTGGATTGGCGAGAGGTAGAGATTCCTTGAAATAAACAAGTTACATGTGCTGAAAGCTGCTAGGCAGCCAAGCTGACCGGCTAATCACTGAAGTTTAAAGCAGTTGCCTAGCAACAATGCCAAACAAAAGGAAAAATCAAAGAAAGCAAGCATCTGTTACAATTGTAAAAGATGCAGGCCCTGGATACATGGACTCAAAATCACAGGCGTCAGTGTTGTTGCCAAATGTGGAGGGGGAGGACGACTACAGCCATGAGTCGAGTACATCAGGAAAACAAGAAAATAATCAAAATGTGATGGAGGAGGACGACTACAGTCATGAGTCGAGAACATCAGGAAAACAAGATCATCAACTAAATGTGGTGGAGGAGGACGACTACAGCCATGAGTCGAGTACATCAGGAAAACAAGAAGAAGAGGAAAGTTTATGGGAGACCACCTGGATGCAAGACTTTAAGAAGTTAAGACAGATAGACATGGAGCTGCAGAGGCAGGAGACACTGGAGTGTACTAGAGCACAACCAGACCTTAAGCATTTGCAGTCACAGATTCAACATGTCATTCAACAATCGCAGAATGACAGTCCCATCGAAAAGATCCTAGGGGTGCATGGTGATGTCATAAACCTTATGGAGGAAAATCGAGCACTGAGCAAAGAAACTAAAGCTCTAAAAGAAGAAATCGAGAAGTTGCAAGATAAAAATGTGGCGTTGTGTGCTGCTCTTAAAGAGGTTAAAAACCCCTATGACAGATAATAAAGCACTACGCACTGATATCAAGGCTTTGCAGGATAATATAAAGCCAGTATTAGAAGAGAATGCTGCCTTGCGCGCTGCTCTCAAGGAAGCTAAAAATCATATGGAAGAAAATAGAGCATTATGCAAAGATATTAGAGTTCTGCAGAATGATATCAAGACATTACTGGAAGAAAATGCTGCCTTGCGTGATCCCCGCAAGGAGGTTAAAAACCCCAAGGAAGTAAATCATGCATTACGCAATGACATCAACGCTCTACAGGATGATATCAGGACACTATTGGAGGATAATGCCGGCTGACGCACCACTCTGGAGGAAGAGAAAGAAGCAAAGGATAACATCACTGAGCAACGGAGGAGATGGATCAGAATTCACAAATGATTTATGTGATCCTCTCAGGGCTCAGAATTACACCTGGGTCAAAAGCTAGGGAAGCTCATAACAGAAGAGAACCAGATGGAATGAATGTTCCTTCAACAAAGCAACAGATTGTCAGCTTCCTACAATCAAAGGAGGTGGATATCGGTATCAACACCATTGATACTTGCATCCCACTGCATGGCAGAAACAACACCACACCTGTCATCATCAAGTTCACCAACAGGGAATTCAAAACTGCACTGCTGAAACAGAGGAAGAACTTGAAAGGCAAAAACGTTTACTTAAATGAGGATCTGACAAAACGCAAAGCTGACATTGCCAAGAAAACACGAGACTTGAGGAAGCAGGGAAAGATACAAAGTACCTCGAGCACCAACGGGAAAAATATACATCAAGCTACATGGAGGTCCAGGAGAAGCAGGAGTGCTGGTTGGCAAAGATATCAACGATCTGGATACATACTGAACATCATAAAATCTTTTCAACAAGGATAAAAGAGGATACAATGTACAAAATCAGTAAGATTACATTCAATAATACGAACATTGATATTAAAGTTGATAGGGCACGTTCAACAAAGTATTAAAATCAGGAACTCCTGTACTTCCATTTAATACACTCACAGTACAACACCAAGACAGCAAGATGTGGATCCGAAAACCAACAGGGGAAGAGGGAAGGAAAGGGGAGGAAAAAAAAAGTTTTTTTTTTTAAGAAAATATGATACATGCATGTATGTGTATGTATGTAATATATATATATATGTATACGTATGTATGTATACATATGAATGTATGTGTGTATGCATGTATTTACACAGTATGTATGAGTATGTATTAGCAAATCATGTGAGAAGGGGGTAGGATTAAATAAGCTCTGCTTCTTCCTACTCCTTTTCGGACATGTAGAACTGAGCAATGTAACATAAATAATTATTGTACAATGTATGCATGTTCCAAACAAATTCAACCAAACCAAACCAAACCCTCCCTTCCAGCCCCGGGATTGGTGCACCGCCTTTGCTCTCCTCCAATAGGCTGCGTCCATCATTGGACCCTCCTTCAATGTGGACGCTCTGGATTCACCACTCACGGTGGCTGGAAATTTCCCGTCGAGCAGTTCGCCAGCTTTGTGTTTAGATGTGTTTCCTGTGCTTCTTGGCTTTGTGTGATTGAGAAACTTATGGCTCTAATTTTGTGGGTGGTAATTTTGTCTGGCGTAACACAGTGCGCAGCCAATTTGGTAACTTGGCAGACCAAAGCGAGCCGTGATGGGTGTGGCAGCGCTGCGGGGGGAGGTGCCGACTGATTCAGCCTGCCATAGTGACAATTTTGTGGCAAAAGGAGGTGCGCTGAAAGGTTGCTAGCTCCAACCTGGTCTACTCTCAGCGTAAGGCCAATCGCAGCCGGTCTAGTGGTAATTTGGCTGACTGGCACACACGTCACCAAAACCCCACAGGCTGGTTTACACAATGTCAGGCATGTTTGAATGCATTTCATAATCACAACAACCACTGTTTAAAGTACCTATCTGAATCAGCACATACATTTTCATCTATACTGACTGTCGCGTCTGCCTCTGTCACGCCGTCTCCACCACCTCATCTGTCCCCCAATGCCCCCCCCATGGATGTGGTTAACTGTAAATAAAGGGTTAATCATAGGTATTGACATCTTTGATTGTGTAACCGAGAATTGCAAAAATGTTGATATGAATTGGGTAATGGCCCATGGAGGCTTGTTTGGGTGACCTTATGAGGCCACTGTGAGCTTGGACCTCCCGGACCAAACATCACTTTCTGTCTGGAAGAAGTTTGGCCGTCGTCCGCCATCTTCATCCATATTCAACCAAACATTTTAGGTGAGGAGAGGAGCTCATTTGATTGGTGAAAATTTTACCCGGCTGTGTTAAACCCAGTCATGCCTTCTCTCCTCCCTCTTTGCCACTCACGCTGGTAGGAGGGACAAAGACGTACTTACACCAAGCTGCGCTGCAAGAAATTGCTAAATGCACTTAAAACACAGCCATTGGCGAGGCGCAAGCGAAGGTGTGCCCCGCCAGCGCCTGGTCTACAAAATTAGAGGCCTTAGTGAGTGTGTATATGAGTTAAACTCTGAAATTTGTCTATTCTTTATTTTATTGTTACTCTTGTTAAGGAGGAAACTTTTGTTAAATTTTACTTCCCTTAATTTACCAATTTTAACTTTACAACCTTTAAACATTTACTTTCCTTTCCCCTGGCGGCGGCGTAACAAATACAGTAGAACCTTGACTCATGAAAACCTTTTTATACAAAACATTCATAGTACAAATTGGGCTTTAAAGACATTTCCATCCCATTTAATGCAAACGTTTTCAAAATACAAAATGAAAATGGAAAGTGCTGCCCAGAATTTTGAACAAAATGCACCAAAGTAATGGATGCCTTAAAACCAAAGAGAAAGAACATGCCCTTCCATTGGTTATTTATTATGTGCAGCAGCAGCGTATGTACTGCAACTGTATATGAATAAGTACATGCTGTATATGCAGATGTAAACAAAGAGACCAGGCAGGAACATTGTGTATGGATAAATAGTGTAAATACACACTGCAGACTGTTATACAGTAAATATATATGCAGTAGTGCTCTTAACGTGATTAAAAAGTAAAGACCATTCTATCTGCTGTGCTCAATGTTCTGTGGTACCTGAGGTAACATTTTTTGTACTACATCTTACAGTACAGCATATGAAAGCTCGACTCCTTGAAATTCAAATGAACAAGAAATACAGTCATTAGTGCCTTAATTGAACAGCCTTTTTGCCCTCACATAACTTTCATCTCCATGGCCAGACTAGACCATTGTTTCTCATCATGCTGTCTGAAGAGCATCATTGCTGTGAGCGCTGCAAACTCAAGTGGACTATCGTCATCATTGACTAAAAGGCCCTTCTTTTAAGCCATTCCACCCGCAATTGTCCGCACACAGAATGACTCAGCTCCTTATTCCCGGTCTCATCATCTTACACGGCTGCAGACGAGCAAGCTGACGTCACCGTGTGGAAGTCGGCCAAATGACTCCAGAGAAGCATTTCACCCTTTTTAGGTGCTTTCTGCGTCTTTGTAGCCAACTAGGGCAGAGATGGTAAACCGTTTGGACCGGGGCGTACAATGGATCCTCACACATTCACGTTTAAGGATACTTTTGCCCTCATTGTGGCCAAAGACACGGTGGTTTCTCACCTCACATCTCTGCTTTTCTTTTGATGACGGCTGCAAAATAACCCAAAATGGAGCCAAAGAAAGTTGCAAAGGCCAACGTTTTGATAAAGAAGATGAGAAAAACTTGAACTAATGAACGACCAAATGTGGTGTTGGCGTTTTCACTTACAGTATATGCATTTAGATTTTTTGTTTGATGCACGCAAAACTATAGCAAATTTGGACTTTTGGAATAAGCCCCCAGACAAAATTTTAGTGTGCATGTGTGACCAGACTGTAGAGATGAGTAAAAGTAACTTTTTATAGTTGATCTTGAACCTCTTTTTCTGAGTTCCAATGTTACTCCTCAGGCGTTGTGTAATTTATTATAGAGCATATGAACACTGAAACTGTTAATTGAAATATTAACTCATTATTGGTGTTAGGAGGAACAATTCAATTATTCATTAATTTTGTATCCTCATTAGGGTCGCGGCTGTGCTGAAGCCTATCCCAGCTGACTTTGGGCGGGAGGCGGGGTACACCCTGGACTGGTCGCCAGTCCATCACAGGGCACATATAGACAAACAACCATTCACACTCACCGGAACAATTCAAATGTATTAATTTTTTGGCGTCAACGGTTCTATAATATTCATATATTCTCTGGAAAAAATGCTACTGCAATGTACTGTTTCCTACTATTTTTTTTATTTACAACAAAACAAAAACATTTAATCCACCTTCAAGGTCATAGCAGTTCACCTGACGTTGTATAAAAGAGTCAACATCTACACTGCATTTGATGTAGTCACCAGAAGAATAAAAACATAGCAAAGTTTTGAGGTAAACCAAGGAATTTTGAAGACACAGCTGACATTACACCAGATAATCTGTTGCTGATTTGGACCCTTTTCTTTCAGCCACCTGTGACGTGAGAAGATACAGCAGAACCAGAATTGTCCATACCACTGTCCCATAATACCACTAATAATACAGTTAAAGGACAAAGCAAAAATTACCTCATTACAAAGTCCATTTTCAGCATGCTGTCTGTGTGGAGGCATGCCGCAACTTTTAAAAATTACGTTTCTCAACACCCACAGAATGAACCCGAAAATATTCCCGTGACATTGCTATGGTTTAACACAATCCGGAGTTAGAGGTACAGAATAAACTGCACAAATGTTACACGTTCACTCTTTTTTGCTTAACATCCAGATGTTTCGCTCCAGAACTTTGCTGTGTATATAAAGGTGTTAAGAGACGTGGGGCAAAGCTGGTCGACTTGGCAAAGAACGACATTCGGGTGCTGATGGGCAGCGGTTCCTTTTTCTCAGTTCTGGCACGCTAGAAGGATGCAAACGAGGATGCTTTGTGGTAAAAATGTACACAATATTCACACTTTTATGGGCGTTTCAATTACTGGTGGATTTTCCAAACCTATGTGAGATGTGCGGCTCCACTGTATAATGGAAATAGATGTGCTGGAAAAGGTGCTCACCATCACTTGGGTGATGGTCAGCACTGAGACTTGGTAAAAACAGACTCTCTGCTGAGTTCTTCGGTGTTTGTGAATGATGAGGTGATTTTTGCTTTAAACTGCAAGCCGAAATTTGAATTACGAGCTGCTGTTTGCAGGCTGTAAATAGCATTAGCCCTCCTGGCTAGTCTTGCTAGTAGAACTATCTAGCCACCAGGAAACCTATTAACAGCTCAGTAAAGCATATGTACATTATAGCTATCTAATTTGTGTTATTTATGAAGTATGGTGTAAAACTAGGACTAGAATACAAAGCCACCAACCAGTCCGAGCCTGCAGGACTGCTTTGTCTTTCAGGGAGGTCCGCCACGCAAATATGCATATTCGCACTCAATAAGGTAATCAGATCTTCAGCATTTGGGAGGCGAACAAAAAAAAACACAGAAAACACACGCTCGTATTCTGAAGGTGCAATCAAACAGTGGGACAAATCGCATTAAACATGGAAAAACATGACAAAGCTGGGGGATTTCCAACTATATATTATTTTTGAATAAAAGAATAGTCCATATTTCCAATATTGATATCCCTCAGACAGACTTTATTGAACTGCAAGGGAGGTTGCTTGGTTACAGTAGCTCAATGTAGAAGAAAAAGACAAAAAAGCAATGCAATGTGAATGAAAAAAATTAGATACTGTAGTATGATAGAATAGAATTAAATAACAATAATATAAGTACTACAGAGAATATGAGATAAACGATAATTGCATATGTACAAAGAGTGTGTACCTGTGATTAAATGTGACTCATTATGAGTTAACTATGGACAAAATGTGATTAATCGCAATCAAATATTAGCCCTAATAATGACATAAACGCAGTGTAAGTATTAGCTAGTTAACGACTTTCACTCTATTAGCACAAAGGATCATGCAGAGGGCACAAACTTCCCTGTGCTCATTAGCGTGTTGCCATTTCTCACTCTCGCATACACAAAACCATCCCTCCGTCAGCTTTCCTCCTCTTGCACCCTTCCCTGCAAGCACCCCCCCCACGCTCGCGCCGCCACTCCTTTGTAATTTCCATCTGCTCAGATGAAATACATTTGGCATCTGGAGAATGCCCCTCAGCAATGAGGCACAATATATCTTACAAATATCAGGCGTCCGAGCAGGGCTCATGTAATATTTATAAAAAAAAAAGAGCAAGGCAGCGGGTGGTGTCAACAATGCTTACTGCGAACAGGTTGAGCATCCAAGTTGCACCAGCTGCACACATTTTGACAGCCTAGGTGCTCGGCCAATGCGGAGACTCATTTACATGTTAGCCAGCCATCGCTGCTGACCTGATCACATCTGGCGTGCTTGTCCAATTAAATAATCATGTGTTTGGGAGGCCAACCTCAGGCTTTGATTGCAGCTGCCATATTGTTTCAAACAGAAGTGGCCAAATGGACAGGCAGGAGTTTTGATGGATTGATTATGTAACATTTTGGATGAAAAATGAAAACAATTACATGATGCAGACAGTTCTTGTTCATCATTTAACCCTGAAGATTTCAGTGTGTTCTACCAACAGCAGCATGACAACAATGCCCAAAGCTTAGAGGAACACTAATATATATACATACATACGTGCGCGTGCACACACTTATATAGACATGTGCACATTTGTGGCCTGCTGGAGGTCATTTTGCAGGGATCTGGCAGTGCTACTCCTGTTCCTCCTTGCACAAAGGTGCTGGGTTGTTGCCCTCCTGCTGCCTCCTCCACGTCTGCTGATGTACTGGCCTGTCTCCTAGTAACGCCTCCATGTTCTGGACACGACGCTGACAGACACAGCAAACCTCCTTACCACAGCTGGCCTTGATGTGCCATCCTGGATGAGCTGCACCACCTGAGCCACTTCTGTGGGCTGTAGACTACCACTAGAGTGAAAGCTCCGCCAGCATTCAAAAGTGACCACAACATCAGCCAGAAAGCATAGGAGCTGGGATGTGGTCTGGGGTCACCACTTGCAGAACCACTCCTTTGTTGGGGGTGTCTTACTAATGCCATCGGTTTTATTTATTCCATTTGCACAAAAAGCATGTGTCATTGGTTGGAAGTGTGGTTGACTTGGAGCTACACTGTGTTGTCTAAGTGTTCCCTTTGTTTTTTGAGCAAAAGACATACAAAATGATAAAATGATAAATATACGATTTTGATATAGTATTGTTAGTCTTTTCAAAATTTTAACCACGTAGCATATGTTGACCTACATAGATATCATTTGGAGATCATCATATAATCTTATAGAATATCATATAAAGGCGCCCACATACTTAATTCTTTTCTGCAAGCAGCCTCAGTGGCCACCCCCAGCGTATTTATTATTCATCTAGTGCTTGTGGTTCTAATCTGCATCTGTAGCCACAGCTTCCCTGGGGCAGACTGACGAAAACATGGCTGCCAAGTCATGCCAAAAGCCCCACCACCACCACCAACCCTTCATTAGCATTACACACCCGTGTGTGTGACATTGGATGCACAGTAGGTGAAATGTCTTGCCTAAGGACACAACAGAAGTGACTGGGATTGATGGAGGCAGGGCTTGAACTGTCAACCCGCTGATAATTGGACGCTCTCCCTCCTGTGCCATTCCAGACTCTACTTTGGTTGTGTTGTTACTATTAGCTGTTTTCCATCCATAAATCGCAAAATTTTAAAAAGTTTTTGATGCAGTGGGTGATATTTGTCCCCATCTAATAATCTCTGGTGCTTATTCTTATTATTTGCATTGATCTGTATATTGTATCCATCCATCCATTTTCTTCCGCTTATCCAAGGTCGGGTCGCGGGGGCAGCAACCTAAGCAGGGAAGCCCGGCGGATGCCGAGGCGCTCCCAGGCCAGCTGAGAGACATAGTCTCTCCAGCGTGTCCTGGGTATTCCCAGAGGCTTCCTACCGGTTGGACGTGCCCTGAACACCGCCCCAGGGAGGCGTCCGGGAGGCATCCTAATCGGATGCCCGAGCCACCTCATCTGACTCCTCTCAATGCGGAGGAGGATCGGTTCTACTCCGAGTCTCTCCCGGATGACAATGCCTCTCACCCTATCTCTAAGGGAGAGCCCAGCCACCCTGCGGAGAAAACTCATTTCGGCCGCTTGTACCCGCCATCTTGTCCTTTCGGTCACTACCCAAAGCTCATGACCGTAGGTGAGGGTAGGAACGTAGATCGACCGGTAAATTGGGAGCTTTGCCTTTCGGCTCAGCTCTCTCTTCACCATGACAGACCGGTGCTGAGTCTGCATCACTGCAGACGGCGCACCAATCCGCCTGTCCATCTCACGTTCCATCCTTCCCTCACTTGTGAACAAGACCCCGAAGTTTGACTCCTCCACTTGAGGCAGGACCTCATCCCCGACCTGGAGATGGCACTCCACCCTTTTCTGGGCGAAAACCATGGGCTCAGATTTGGAGGTGATGATTCTTATCCCAGCCCCTTCACACTCCGCTGCATACCGATCCAGTGAGAGGTCACTGCTCGATGAAGCCAGCAGGACCACGTCATCTGCAAAAAGCAGAGACCAAATCCTGTGGCCACCAAACTGAAACCCCTCAACGCCCTGGCTGCGTCTAGAAATTCTGTTCATGAAAGTAATGAACAGAATCGTTGACAAAGGGCAGCCCTAGCGGAGTCCAACCCTCACTGCAAACGGGTCCGACTTATTGCCGGAAATACGAACCAAACTCTGACACCGGTCATACAGGGAACGAGCCTCCTGGATTAGGTTGTCCGATACCCCATTATCCCGGAGCACTCCTCACAGTATTCCCAGAGGAACATGGATGAATGCCTTCTCCAAGTCCAAAAAACACATGTAGACTGGTTGGGCAAACTCCCATGCACCCTCAAGGACCCTGCCGAGAGTATAGAGCTGGTCCACAGTTTCACGACCAGGACAAACACGACACTGCTCCTCCTGAATCCGAGATTTGACTATCTGGCGGATCCTTCTCTCCAGAACCCCTGAATAAACCTTACCGGGAAGGCTGAGGAGTGCGATTTCACAATAGTTAGAGCACACCCTCCGGTCCCCTTCTTGAAAAGCGGGACCACCACCCCGGTCTTCCAATCCTCAGCCCCAGAGATAGAGGAACCCGCCTCAAAGTCCCCAGGCACGGCTTCCATGTTGGAAGACGTGTCGGTAGGATTGAAGAGGTCTTCAAAGTATTCCCTCCACCGGTCCACAACATCTTGAGTCGAGGTCAGCAGCACACCGTCCCCACCATACACCGTTGTTGACTGTGCACTGCTTCACCCTCCTGAGATGGCGGATAGTGGACCAGAATCTCTTTGAAGCCATCCGGAAGTCGTTTTCCATGGCCTCTCCAAACTCCTCCCATGTCCGACTTTGCCTCAGTGACTGCCCAGACCGCTTGGTCTGCCGGTACCTGTCAGCTGCCTCCAGAGTTTCATGGGCCAAAACAGCTTGATAGGACTCTTTCTTCAGTTTGACGGCATCCCTCACCGCTGGTGTCCACCAACGGGTTCTGGGATTACCGCCACGACACATAGTTGAACATTTAATACCAAGGAACCCATATTCCAAAGACATTTGACATATTATGACTTTCTTCCTATAATATCACATTTTACCCAACGAAAACCAACTTTATTTTGTTTTGTTAATTGCTCCTAATATTATGACTTTAAGAAGTGCTGTATTTTTTCTTGAATATTTCAAAGCTGCTAAAACAACATTATTGTTCCTCACATTACGAGTTTATGCTCATAACACTGCGTTTTGTTTTCTCATTGGAATTTTCTGTTTAGCTATATTTCTGTAAAATTACAGCTTTCTTCCATTTTTGTTTTTTTTTTTCAATTTTTCCAACTATTTCAACTTCCTCCTTGTAAATGTTCCATCCATCCATTTTCTATACCGCTTTTACTCATTAGGGTCACGGGGATGCTGGAGCCTATCCCAGCAGACTTTGGGCGAGAGGCGGGGTACACCCTGGACTGGTCGCCAGTCAATTGCAGGGCACATATAGACAAACAAACATTCACACTCACATTCATACCTATGGACAATTTAGAGTCGCCAATTAACCTAACATGCATGTTTTTGGAATGTGGGAGGAAACCGGAGTACCCGGAGAAAACCCACACACGCACGGGGAGAACATGCAAACTCCACACAGAGATGCCCAACGGAGATTTGAATCCAGGTCTTCCAGATCTCCTGACTGTGTGGCCAACGTGCTAACCACTCAACCACCGTGGGGCCCCCTTGTAAATGTTCTTTTTGTAATTGTGACTTTATTTCCATAATGCTTTGACTTCATTTTTCTTAATAGTCTCTTTCCGCCACCTGATTTTTCAGAAATCAGTTTTCTCACAGTACGTAACCTTAAATGTTTAAACTTTAAATAGAAGATGTTTTTCATGAATATTTCATCTAAATTTTAATTTTTCCTCCTAATGGTACGTTATTCTTGTAAAATGATGACTTTGTTCTCCTAATATTTTACATTTATTGTTTTTTAACATGCTCTCGTTAAATGATATTTTTAGAACGCGCTGCCGGCTGCAAACAGCTTCCTATGAATGAAGTTGAACCTTTAGCCTCCACTGTGAGCCGTGTCATTGCCTTTTGAACCCCGATGCTCATATCTTACAGTGTTTTTCTAGTCATTTGTGACGGGGCTGCTGACAACATGTCTCCGTTTGGCCCAGAGGCCTACTTTGTGTGCTGGCCACTGTGTGTTGCAAGGTCGGCCGTATTTGCAAGCATAACACAAATGCTTGAGGAGTGAAAGGGTTGAGGCCTTGGTGCAGAGGCCTCGTCCCAAACGGCTGTCACTTTTATTTCTCCTTTCTGATTTGCTGTCTAGCAATGCAGGCCAGTCCAACATGTCTGCAAATCTGTTTGCTCGTCTGACAAGACACCGCCATGCACCTATTGCAACAGGGGTCATACAGTATATAGATTATGTTTATACTGTATTTACATATTTGTATACAGTACGTGCTTTGTCAATGTGCTTTATTGAGTTCCCCACAAGTCAGTGATGAGTTCTGATCTTATTTTTCCTTCCTGCCGATGTTGAGTCTCACAAAAAAGTCTTGTTTGTTAGTATCCACCATTGTAGATCTTTGTTCTTTTTGGTTCCTGGAAACCCTCTTTTCTGTCTACACGACTTTGTAGCCCACAAGCAATTCTTTGCATGTGCATGTTGAGGGAAACGCGGGACTGCAGGGGGCGTAAACCTGAGGGATCCCTCTCACGTTGGTGGTCACAAGGAGTTAAGACAAATGGCCATATGAATTTCCATTTGACCAGTTGAATAGCAAAATGGTTCTTCATCTGGTTTAAGGAAATAATGCCCGGGATTCTGAAGACTGACAGTTTGGACTGCAGCTTTCGACGTCAGATCCCATTGACATGTAGACATGCTTTAATTTCATGGGTGGCGCAGGCTGTGCAGTCGTAATTTCGTCTGGCGTAACACAGTGCAGCTAATTTGGTAATTTGGCAGACCGAAGCGAGCCGTGATGGGTGTGGCGGCGCAGCGGGGGGAGGTGCCGACTATTCAGCCTGGCGTAGTGACAATTTTGTGGCAAAAAGAGGTGCGCTTAAAGGTTGCTAGCTCCAACCTGGTCTACTCTCAGCGTAAGGCGAATCGCAGCCGGTCTAGTGGTAATTTGGCTGACTGGCACACACGTCACCAAAACCCCACAGGCTGGTTTACACAATGTCAGGCACATTTGAATGCATTTAATAATCACAACGCCCACTGTTTGAAGTACCTATCTGAATCAGCACATACATTTTCATCTATACTGACTGTCCCGTCTGCCTCTGTCACGCCGCCCCCCTCCTCCTCCTTCTCCTTCTCCTTGATGGCCTATGGATCTGATATGGATGTGGTTAATTGTAAATGTTAGTGTTAAACCGTGTCCCTCTGCTGCTCTATTAATTTTTGTTTTGCCTTCTACTGACATAATTGCACTGATTTTTTTCACGGGGCAAAGGTTCTCAGTACGTCAGGGCAAACCTGATTTACGATACTTCTACTCCCAGGCCACTTTTGCATCATCAGCCCGTGGAGGTCTGCTCGCGTGACCATATATTCGGCCACTGCAAGCTTGGACCTCTCGAACCAATTCATCACTTCCCGTCTGGGAAAGGTTTGGTCGTCCTCCGCTGTCTTCATGCATATTCAATCAAGCTTGCAATTTGCTTCGCCAGCGGTGCCTTTAAAGAGGAGAAGAGCTCATTTGATTGGTGAAGATTGGATATTTTAAACCCAGTTACACCCATTCTCCTCCCTCTTTGCCACTCGCGCCGGTAGGAGGGACGGAGGCGTACTTACTAGTGATGTGTCGATCGCGAACGATGGAAGCCGGCTCCTGATTGGGAACCGTGTTTCTTTTCTTCTCTCTCTCGCACTCTCGCTCTCTCTGTGTTTCTTTCTATTGCTCTTTCAGGATTCGTTCAGGGTTCGAATCTCCGTTGGGCATCTCTGTGTGGAATTTGCATGTTCTCCCCATGCGTCTGTGGGTTTTCTCCGGGTACTCCAGTTTCCTCCCACATTCCAAAACCATGGATTGGATCATCACCATCATTGGCCACTCTAAATTGTTAGTAGGTATGAATGTGAGTGTGAATATTTTTATGTCTTTGTTTGTCTATATGTGCCCTGTAATTGACTGGCGACCAGTCCAGGGTGTACCCCGCCTCCCGCCCAAAGTCAGCTGGGATAGGCTCCAGCATACCCGCAACCCTAATGAGGACAATCGGTACAGAAAATGAATGAATTAATTGTAAATCTTAGGTTTTTGTATTTTATATTTAATTTTTTATAACAAAAATAGTTTTTAAAAACAACCAATATTTCATTAGTTATTAGTAATTAATTTGTGGATAGTTAATTAATTTTAACAAAAAAAACAATCTGAAGAACCGTTTGAAGCCGAAAGTACCGGCTCTTCAAAAAGAGCCGGAATTCCCATCCGAAATTGCAAAACACCAATACCTAGTCAGGAAAGAAGAAGCACATCTGATATAACAAATATCTCATGTACCGCATGAAAGTTTGACTTTAGATTTGGTTTAGCTTTACTTCCCTGGCCGACACAAATAGCCAATATCTAATTTGATGCCATTATCCGACATTCCTGCTGATTATCAAATTTGCTGGCAACTGTGGACAGGTGGCTAAGAACACTGGCTGTCATTGAAGGACCCCAGGTTTGAATCTCTCTTACTGATGTTTCTCATCATGGGTCCGTCCAAACGGGCGCCTTTTCAGGCTTATTATTTCAGCCTTTCATCCACACAGCAACGATGTTATTTCTGGGTGCCCTGACAGTGTTTTTTGAAAATTGCTTCCAGAGTGGGAACATTTTTCAACACCGCCGTGTCGACAAGCAAAACACTACTTACCGCGAAAAGCCAACCTAACATCTGAATATTTGGACTGGCACGACTCCAGTGACGGCCACAACTCCATTAAGGGCTTAAGTGCAGAAGAAACACCCGACCGAACGGCTAGCTTTCATCACAGCATGCATATATTTTTTTATTCGAGTAATTTTGCTTATTGTCTTACAGTTTTGACTTTATTCTGGTAAAATAAGAGCTATTTTTTTCATTCCTGCTGGGGTTTTTTTCCAACTATTTCACCTGTCCATTATTCCAGTAATAGTTTGACTTTAGTCACATTATATTGTGACTTTTTTTCTAGTTTAATTCCTCCCAAAAATATGACTGTATTCATTGTTTTCTTTGTCATTATGTTTTTTATGATGTTTTTTCTATTTAAAATTTTAACTCTATGCTTCTAGCATGATAGTATTCATCCTCATAATGTTGAGTTTATTCTCGTAAAAACTTTTTTTTCCCTTCATAGTCTGACTTCATTCTGCTGTTGATTTTTTCATATCATTTTTCAAATATTTCCACTTTCAGCTTGTCAATGTTTTTCTTGTAGTATTGACTTTACTCCCACAATATGTTGACTTTATTCCCATAGTATAAGATGACTAGTATAAGACTTTTTAAATCTTTGTTTGTCATAATATTTTGTTTTTAATTTAAAGAAAAGACTTTTTTGGTGCAGCTGTTGTGTTTTTTTTCCTTTTCTTTGTGAAATTATACAGTATTAATATGCCACAGGTCAATAAAAAAAAGCTGATCCGTATATACATGTATACCTGTATAATCTACCACAGCCCTTAGAAACCGTTCCATGCCTAAATTTAAAAAGTGCCAGCAGCTTTGATCATACGTGACTGATGGCAATGAGGAATATGTCCGGCGTTGCTGTCTGTGGCCACAGGAATGCCACCACCGCCTCAATTGAAAAGCTCTTTGCCCTCCAGGCGACGCAACTCTGCTGTTTGTCGGCGGTGCATTACACGCCGCAACAAAGGCGTTTTGAGTGCTCCATGCTCCATTCTTCCCCTTGACTCAAGCATCGCTTCCCCTCCCTTAAATACAGTCATACTCTTGACCCAGGGCAAACTGGCAAGCTTCTGTTTCTGTCTCTGACATGCATTTGCTCTTCTTCACATAAGATGCTGCAGGGAGTGACGGTAACGGTATTTTCTTGCGTTTTGGTTTGTCACAGTGTCCCCAAATTTTGCCTCATACTTTTCTTGATTAGATTCTCCAAAACACAGTAATATATTAATTTCGCTTTTGTTCAGTTTGTATTTGTATTTTCTCTACTGTCTGTTCTCTTCTCCTTTCGGCCCTTTCATACTCAGTGTAAAAGATTAAAGCGGGAAGCAGCAAAGTAGCCCGGCCCAAATGAGTTTCATGCTTCTTTAAAAGAACAGAGAAATTTGTAGGGTCAAATTTCAAGGTCAGCCATGTCACAATAACCACTAGAACGTGGTAATTCAGTGCAACATGCATCTGTAATATTCAGCAGGGTTGCTAAGAAGTAAATAAAAGATCAGCAAAACACACATAGAGAGAGAAAACAATTTGGCTCGAAAAGCTCGAACCCTGACCCTGGGTTGCGTCCCGTTGCAGCTCCATGAAATGATCATATTACATAATTTCTATGAAGGATCATGACCTAATGTTAAAATAAATGGTCATACAGGTTGTGCATACTACCAGGAGATTGTTAGACAACCTTATCTTGAGCTTACAGAGTTATGAGCAGCGACCCTTCCATTGACGGTGAAGTGAATCCAAATCTCAACAATGCAAATGAGAAACTTTGCTCGTACTGTGTGTACGTGTAATTTGCTAATATATTGCTTACACGTAAAAGCATTATTTTTCAATCTTTAATCTTCAACTTCTCTGTTGGCATTTAAAAAGGTTACCAAATGAGTTTCCGCCGTCATAGAGCGCATAATAATATACGAGTGATTTGCAAAAGGCAAGCCGTAACAATGCCTTTAAACAACATTCTCTCATTTTTAGATATTTTTTCTACCTGCTGCAGTAATTTAGGAATGGTCGTGTTAGAACAATTTGAAAGTACTGATTGTTAAGAATTACAGAGTATCCTTGCATATTTGGGATTTTGTGACTCACAGCCCAACAAATTTGCAGACATTTGGTCAAAAAAAAAAAATGTTTTAAACCCCCCCCAAACTACACTTAATTCACCATAAATCGGCCATTATTTATAAATTGATGACAGTACAGCTGATATGTATGACTGTTTTAAAAAAGATAATTGTTACATGTTTTTATCCTCCACTGATGTTTTTTCATCAAGCTCTGAGATTGTTCTGCGGTCACTGAAGGCACCGTAGCTGTGCTGTGAGATAGCGGTTTGGGCTATGGTAGGTTATTGTTAGTCATTATTGGAATAACAACAAGCAAGTGGTGTGGACTATGTACACTTGGCTTGGAGAAAATTGAACGGCTTTGTATTCATGAAGTAATTAACACCTAATCATTAAGGGAATGGTAAATTGTACCAGTTGGTTGGACTTTTCAGGAGTACCTCTTCCCCTTAAATAAAGCCAGTTAAGTTTGAGCACAGGCACTTTCCCCTCATAGGAGTTACCTCATCATCACATAGCATAAAATGCTTTTATTCTGTTGATGCAATGCATGTCTGCCAAATGATAACTTCATTAAGTGGCACACGGGAATCCTTAATTACAAATTCTAATTGAAACTCGGTGGGATGCTAATTTTCAAGGATATTCATGTGGAGATGTGCTGTGAGAGGAATGAAGAATCAGAATGCAAAAATGTAACTTGCATGCAATTACACATGAACAGACTCATCAGCATAAATGGTGTTGTTCTCAACTGGCCGTTGTAGCAACCCAAGTTTTTGTCATGATAAAGCCCAAACCATCTACTGGATTCGAAGTTCTCTTCTCAGGTATGATAGACAGACTGATGGTATGACTGCAATCAACTGTTGCTTTCAGTCATCTTTTGTACATACAATTGTGTTTACTCTTACAGTCTAATAGCTTCCAATTGATGGCCTTCCTGACCCGCACGCTCACGTAGCACAATCAGAGTTGTGCAATGCTTAGATGCAACTGACTGAAAAAAACTAGAAGGCACACAACCCTCTCATTTCTACAAAAACATTACTTTCACTTCCTAGAGGGGCACGACAACTGCTATGTACTGTACATACTCTGTGTACTTTCATTCTGGGCTCTTGATCTTCCTCCCTGATGATAGAGTCCAGCGTTGTGAGCAAATACAAAAAATGTATACACACTTTGGCAAGATCTCATCAAGAAGCATCTAACATAGCGATGATAGTGTGGAGGTGCCTTCCTTGTTGAGATCTTGGACGGAGGGGTTTTGTGGAATACCCTCCACGTTCACCAGACCTCACACCACTAGACTTCTTTTTATGGGCATACCTACAAGACAAAGTCCACGCAATGAGACCCGCAACAGTCACTGAATCGAGAGCAAGCATTGAACGTGAACGCACGCACATACCAAGATACCATGATTGTTTCATCATGTGTGTTATTCCATCACTTCGCGTTGTCGGCGGTGTCTGGACCAGAACAGACATCAGTTTGGGAACAGGCGGTGACAAAACAATAGAATGATAATTGCTGATGAACACCCTAGTTTACAATTATTTAAAGTGTGTACATTTTTTGGGGACACCCTGTATATTGCTTTTATTTTTTAAATACAAAACCTTTTATTTGTATGATCAGTGACTACTTCTCAGCAGATAGCAACGCAGACCTCAGAACCAGGGAGAAAGGCTAAAGAAAAGAAAAGTGGCGGCTGCTGGTCATTCAAAAAGGGGAAGTAATTTTTTTCCCGGTGAATTCTACCCTCCGTTCCTACTTCAATGATTTGGTAATTTCCTCGTCAATCAAAAAGGGATTCCGCCCCAGACAGATCATCCAATCATCATGCAGCAGCTGAGCATCCAGACCAGCCCACTGTCCCATAGAAGCCCTGATGGGCGGACAAAGCCCAGCAGTTATCCAATGACCATCCAGCTCAGTGCAGTGGAACCCACTCTGTGCTTCCCCATCCGTCAGTAGACGCTCGGCGTCCGACTGTAAAACTCCCGTGGCGCTGCAGGGATGATCGAGAAGAAAGTGGTAGCAGTAGGAAGTAGCTAGTTCTGAACAAAAGAAGTTATTTTAGCGTATATTTAGTCAATGGAATGTACACACAGCAGTACACATTTCACCACTGACTAAAGCAATAAAAAGGCCAATGACAAAGTGTTGCAGATGTTGTTTTGCATGGTCGCCCACTGTCAGTGTGCCAACAACGGAGGAATGCAGGTGTGCAGTAGAACACCACAATCATTTGTGGAAATTATCTTTGATTGCCCTTCTCTTTCTTACTGACGAGACAGACTATTACTAATCAGTGTGTGCAGGCCCAACTCTTCCAAACACGCATAATTGCGCCGATTATGGGAGAACAAGGCTTATTGGCCCAGCTTAACGCAGTCCCGGCAGTCGGATGTGAAATCACTGGCAGCTACACTTTTGCTGCACATCAACGTGAGTTAAGGGAATAAGGGGAATATTTTAAGATAGAATTTAAAATCACACGATTGAATTGGGCCGCACGGTGTATGAATGGGTAGCATGTTGGCCTCACAGTCAGGAGGTTCAGGGTTCGAATCTCCGTTGGGCATCTCTGTGTGGAGTTTGCATGTTCTCCCCGCGCATGTGTGGGTTTTCTCCGGGTACTCCGGTTTCCTTCCACATTCCAAAAACTTGCATGTAAGGTTATTTGGTGACTAAATTGTCCATAGGTGTGAATGTTTGTATGTCTTTGTGCGTCAATATGTGCCCTGCAATTGACCGGCGACCAGTCCAGGGTGTACTCCGCCTCCTGCCCAAAGTCACCTGTGATAGGCTCTAGCATACCCGCGACCCTAATGAGGACAAGTGGTATCAAAAAAGAATGAATGATTGAATTGCTGAAAATTACCCAGGAAGACCACACTGTTATTTTGTGGTAGACATTTGAGATGTTTTTTTCAGTAAATGCTGCTGTCAGAAATGACTTTTGTAGTTGCAGTGGTATCCCGTTTTTTGGCGAAAATGTCTTGCTTATTGTAAGACAACGTGCCTACCAAATTAGTCCGTTTGCTCACGCTTCATTCTGCCGAATCGAGTGCCTAAAAAAATCATCCACACTTTGGTGACTCCGTCTTGGTGAAGAATGCATAGTGGGTCTTTGGTAGCTGGGACACTACAGACAGATTTGTATTATGTGTGCGGGTGGGTGGTTTATTTGGTTTTGGCATTGTAGCGACGACCCCAGGATGCGAGCGATGAGAACTCTAATGATAATTGCTGCTGTGCAGCGGCAGGAACCGGCAAACGTCCAGCGACGGTGAGCAACTGACAATGCTCCTACCAAGAGGCCACGCGCTCAACTAAGTAATCAAAGAAGAAATGAGGTGCAAGCGTGTCGGAGCAGGAAGGCAAAGGTGGACAAACTGAATGGAACAAAACAGGAAGTAACTACAAAGTAAGGGTACGAAAAAGGAACTAAGTCATAAGAATGTAACACGGGCTCACACACGGGTCGTGACAGTTTCTGTGTTCACCAACAGGAGAACAACCTGACGAACCGTCGGGAAAGACGCTGGATCGAGGCTGAAGTGAAGTCCAAAACGGCTGGAACAGGAGAGTTGGTTTTGGAAGAAAAACCAAGGTGCGAGTCCGTACGTGAGCCTTCCTGAGTGGAACTGAATAATCCAGCGTCTTCCAGGTGCGAGCTCTCTTCTTATGAAGGGAGTCCGCAGATTACTTGCAGGTGCGTCCCGTGGCCCCGCCTCCAGTTGCCATGGCAGCTCCTGCAATCCAAACACACGCCAGGAGAAGGCAAGGGGAAAAACACAGAGCAACGCAAGTGAACGTAACACATTCAGACCTAATGTTCTGTAGTATTCAACATCGGTCACTAGGCGCCAGTATTGTTACCGCAATGTTTAGTGAGACACACAAGCACCGGACTCAATTGCAGGTTTTTATTGTGGATTTTGCACAACAGGCACAATAAACCTTAGCACTAGCTACTGTGTAACTTACACCAAGCCAAACTCAACTCTGAACACCCAACGTCACTTCTTGTCTTATCTCCTCTAGCAGTAGAACAGCAACACACACAAGCACAAGTCTAATTTAAGTTATAAATCGCATTAAATGTTCTCTTAATATGTCTTATATTGGGTAATACAAGCTTAAAGGTGACTATAGGGGTGCTAATTCCTGCCTACAGGCTCTAATAATGGTAAAATCCATATTTAGATGGTAGTGAACCATTTTCTGTGCTCTAATGCGAAAATATTTGATTTATGAATAAGGAATCCTACTTCTCGGAAACTCACCAATAGCGAATGGGTCTGCTAACAATTTACCATGAGAAAAAAGTATATCACGTATGGGGTTATTTACATCATTGGTGAGTTTTATTCTGCAATGCACTTAACAAAAATGTTAATTAAATCATCACTAATTCAATAATTCAAATGTGCGTTTTCATAACTGCCTGATTGTTGGGTATTAAAGCAAAAGTATTCACAACCCCTTTTGCTAGCTCACCGCCATTGCATGCTTCTAAAAGTCAATTCAAAAGGAAAGCTGTGAGTTTATGGCCACCTGGAAGGTGGAAGAAAGTAAAAGTGAGGCGGGGAGAAGAAGAAAACATTAAATTAATCCTCTAAAAGCCTTTTAGCAAAATTGCTCTCCCACAGCGATCCGGTAGCACACATCAAGACCACTTCCCATCATTTAATTCAAGCTGAAATTTAATTTAGTCCAAGAGCTATTCATTTTGTTAAATGAATGCACCACCCACCATCCCCAACACTCATATATATGCAACGCACACACACACACACACACACGCCACTTGTGCAGTGCACTTGCATGCTATCATTGGCCTTTCACACAATGATTGCAATAAAGTTCTAACTGTAACAACGCACACACTGCGAAACAATCAAAGATCTCACACTACTCCTCACGCTGAGTGTGTTAGAGTCACACCGAGAAATCATGAGAGAATGTGCTGAGCCATCCAGCCTTTCTGCTTGAGTGCATTTCTAGGAACGCTTTTCCCAGACAGATCCATTTCAAACCGCTTACTTATGTCTGTCACACGAGGCACAATCACCATATTTGAATCAGTCATTTATTAATTAAAGTGATTCACTTTGGAAAAGTACAGTAGTTTGCAATAAAACAAAAACTGTTTCAACAGACTACTTTTAAAACTGTCCTTTGAGGGAAAAATTAAAATATACACATAGATAATATAGTGAGTGTGAAGCTTCTGGGATGAGACTCCAAACCCGAGGCCATGGTTCTCAGTCGGAAACGGGTGGACTGTACACTCTGGGTTGGGAGTGAGGTCTTGCCTCAGGTGGAGGAGTTCAAGTATCTCGGGTTCTTGTTCACGAGTGAGGGAAGGTTGGAGCGTGAGATCGACAGACGGATCAGTGCAGCGTTCGCAGTAATGCGGTCGCTGTACCGGACCGTCGTGGTGAAGAGAGAGCTGAGCCGGAAGGCAAAGCTCTCTGTTTACCGATCGATCTACGTTCCCACCCTCACCTATGGTCATGAGTTATGGGTCATGACCGAAAGAATGAGATCGCGGATACAAGCGGCGGAAATGAGTTTCCTTCGTAGGGTGGCTGGACTCACCCTAAGAGATAGGGTGAGGAGCTCGGCCATCCGGGAGGAGCTCAGAGTAGAGCCGCTGCTCCTTCACATCGAGAGGAGCCAGTTGAGGTGGCTCGGGCATCTAGTCCGGATGCCTCCCGGGCGCCTCCCTGGTGAGGTGTTTCGGGCATGCCC
>QODF01000072.1:637287-700656 GCA_024372805.1 Oostethus manadensis
GTTTCAGCTAAAATGAAAGGAAAGGTGTACAAAACTGTGGTGAGACCAGCGATGTTGTTTGGTTTAGAGACAGTGCCGCTGAGGAAAAGACAGGAGGCAGAGCTGGAGGTAGCAGAGATGAAGATGCTGAGGTTCTCTTTGGGTGTGACCAGGATGGACAGGATCAGGAATGAGCAGATCAGAGGGACAGCACACGTTAGAGGTTTAGGAGATAAAGTCAGAGAGGCCAGATTGAAATGGTTGGGACATGTCCAGAGGAGAGATAGTGAATATATTGGTGTAAGGATGCTGAGTTTCGAACTGCCAGGCAGGAGGCTTGCATACAGAAGACAGAGTTAGATGGAGGCAATTGATTTGCTGTGGCGACCCCTAAAAGAATAAGCCCAAAGGAAAAGAAGAAGAAATAAAAAACAGTGTTGATAGCCGCTACAAGGCCCAGCTGCCAAACGGAAGTTACCAACAACAAGCCTAAAGACATTATACCTCATCGTCTGACACAAACAGAGGAGAGTGCTCACAAAATTGGATTCAACTTGGACTGGCATGAAGTATAACATTTTTGAAAAAACTAAATTAAATTGGAGCACAGACGGCAGTTTAAGTCAAGCTAAATGGCTAACTGCTACACGGCGTTGCCTAGCAACAGCCAAACAATAATGCCAAATTAAAAAAAGGAGAAAGAAGGAGGCGCAAGCTCAAGCAGCTTGACTCGAAGTGCCCCAGAAATGTTACTCATGAAAACGCCTTCATCAGAAGAGCTGTCAAATGAGGAGATATCAAGGAAGAGGGATTGCGCGATCGGCTCGAATGCGCCGGCACCACCACCCCCGAGGCCAGCAGGGGAGTTCGTGCACGGCCACAGGAAACAGCTAACCACGCATGCTGATATACTAATGGATCGACTGACAAAGACATGGTTGGTACTGGAACAATTGGAAAAGAAATCTGAGGAAAACACAAAGATAATGGAGGAAATTCTGGAAGCAATGAGAAAAGGACATTCTGTAGGAAAAACTGAGATTCCGGATGCAATGAAAAAGGAAATCCAAGTAGAAATGAGAGGACAAATGGACAAATTAACTGATATCAAAAAAATTGAGATTTAACACCTGAGAGAGGAGGTAAAACATCTGAGAGCGGAGAACAAGGCATTGCAAGATAGTAATGCTGCCTTAGATACTGCTCTTCAAGAAGTTAAAGAAAACATGGAAGGAAAACACAAACTCATCGAGCAACTGCAGACCACAATTGATGACATGGATCAGAATAACCGAACAAACAATGTGATCGTGACGGGCTCAGGATCAAACCCAGGTGTCATGTTGCGCTCGGCGCGGCATGGTGTAGCGACCCCGAGGATGCAGAGAGCTGGACGTCAGGCAGGTAAGTTGGAGAAATCTTTAATTGAGGAACTGCAAAGCAGCGGCAGAAACAAAGAGGGTCACGTCACACGGAGAAAACAATACACAACAATGAACTGACAATTGGCCAAGCACATAGCTGAACTAAATACTGGCAAACAAATTAGAAGCAGGTGCGAAAGAATGGAAAAAGTAAAGCTGACCCGAAACTGAGCGGAACAGAACCGGAAGTACTACCAAAATAAGAGTACAAATCAGGAACTGAGGCAAGAAAAAAGAACAAAAGCAACACTGTCACGAAGACAAACATACAGATCGTGACAGTACCCCCCCTCAAGGACGAATCCCAGACGTCCTAAAAGTCCAATAGTCACAAGAAGACGGGAAGGGTGGCGGGAGGTTAGGTGGTGGGTCGCTGGCAGAACCCCTCCGGGGGTTTGCCGGGACGCAGGCGAGGCCGGCGAGACCCCTCCGGGGGTCGGCCGGGACGGAGACGCAGGCGAGGCCGGCGAGACCCCTCCGGGGGTCGGCCGGGACGGAGACGCAGGCGAGGCCGGCGAGACCCCTCCGGGGGTCGGCTGGGACGACGACGGAGGCGAGGCCAGCGAGACCCCTGCAGGGGTCGGCTGGGACGACGACGCAGGCGAGGCCGGCGAGACCCCTGCGGGGGTTGGCCGGAGCGGAGCCTAAGCAGGACTGGAACCTTGGGCGTTGCTGGAAGCGCTGGAGCGCGTTGCGCCGTAGGAGGCGCGACTGGAAGGGTCTGTGGCGTGGGAGGCGCGACTGGAACGCAGGTGTGAAAGAATGAAAAAAATTAAGCTGACCGGAAACTGAACGGAACAGAACCGAAAGTACTACCAAAATAAGAGTACAAATTAGGAACCGAGGCAAAAAAAAGGAACAAAAGCAACACTGTCACGAAGACAAACATACAGATCGTGACACCAGGTCATATGCCAGAGCAGTTGGGAATAAAGAAGATGAAGAATACATGGCTTCCGCTGAGCAACAAGTAGAAGTAGACATCAACACCATGGACACCTCCATCCCACTGTATGGCAGGAACAGCACCACTCCCGTCATCATCGTTAAATTCACTAACAGGAAATTCAAAGTCGCACTGCTGAAACAGGGAAGGAAGCTAAAAGGAACAAACGTCAACACGAATGAGCATCTGACAAAACGCAACGCTGGAATTGCCAAGAAAGCATGTGACCTGAGGAAGCAGGGAAAGACTTGGAAAAATACTAAAGACCACATCAAAACAACAGCTTGGAAAAGGAAAACAACTCAGAAACAAGACCAACACAGAAGGAAGTATTAGATTCAGTATTATTTGGAAATTTCATTAGCAGGACACAAGGAACAGATCAACCAGATGCACTTGAGCTAGGAACACATCAAAATACCACTAAAGACACTCATAACACAACACTACAGCTCAGTGGACAAGAAGATCTTCAACTGGACACTTTTAGTCTCACAGACCACAAACATCTGCATCTGGAAAAAGACATAGATCCGGACACAAACTTTTTTTTTTTTTTTACATCAAAATGAATGCCACTACTACACAGAGGAACAACACAACAATAATCTTAACACAGGTAATAAATTATCCACATACAGAGCAGAAGCATGTACGCAAATCATAACAACATCAGGCAATACTTGGATCAATTCAAAGAGCCCTTAAAATAATTGCAATCTCAGAAACCTGGATAAATTCTGACAAGGATATGGACCTTGAACTGGAAGGTTATAAAATGAACCGCATCAACAGGAACAACAAAAGTGGAGGAGGAGTGGCTGTGTACGTGGACCAACATCTGAAGCACAAAATAGTCAAATAGTCAAGACAGTTTGTCAAGACAGTTTGACAACAGCAAACAGTCATTTGCTGTTGTCAACATTTTAAAATGCATAACACTTGAAATCTGCTCAGAAAAATTCTAATAAGTTGTCTGTATAGAACACCAATGTCAAGCATGGAAATATTTGAGGACAGGATTAAGGCAACCTTCTCAAACATCAACCAAAAAAATCATCTTTGTTTGTGGAGACTTCAACATTGATCTTCTGAATCCAAACAAGCAAAGTAGACTTTATTGATACAATGTACAGGCAGTACATTGTATCAATAAAGTGTGCAGCCTCAGTATTGATGAATTTAACAAAGACTTTTGATGCAATCAATCACAATATCCTAACTACAAAACTGGAAAGGTATGGAATCAGAAGGGACTGTGGGGGGGAGGCGGGGTACACCCTGGATTGGTCGCCACTCAATCGCAGGGCACATATAGACAAACAAACATTCACACTCACATTCATACCTATGGAATTTAGAGTGGCCAATGAAGCTAACATGCATGTTTTTGGAATGTGGGAGGAAACCGGAGTACCCGGAGAAAACCCACACACGCAAGGGGAGAACATGCAAACTCCACACAGATATGGATCTGAATCCATATCTGTACTGGACGAGGTGTGGTTTTACTGGAAATGGGTGGAGCTTAAAAGGGTACATTATTTTAAGTATGAAATGGATCAGAAGTTGTTATTTTATTGTTTTGAGAATACTATTTACAAAACAGCAAGATTGAAATTGCGTGTGTAAGTGATCTGTAAGGGCTTTATTATTGAATTCATTTTTTTAATAATCTGTGTGATTTATGCAAACATCCCCTGATGACAAAGAGTAAACTATCTGTGCACTGTTCACTGTGTTTGTCTTAAATCAGTAATACGAGCAAAGTTTTCCAACTGACTTTATATCACCTTTATATAAGCAAGCAGACAGAGAAAAAAAACACACCCTGTGACCAACGCAAAACGAGCCCTTTACAGCTCTATCTTACTTTACATATCAACCAAACAAAGAGTGAAATAGGGAAGGTGAGCTGGAGTCCACCCAAGCAAGCAGAGAGTCACATTCTGTATTGTGTCTGTGAGTGTAAGAGTGAGAGGCATTGCTCCCCTCTCTGGCTGTTGTGAGTCTGTCTAGGGAGGGGCAGGTACTGTGTGCTACTGGCCAATCACAGAGCTTGAAAGGTGAATACATAAGTAGTTACCCAATGAAGATTTTTCTTCATCGCGATTACAGACTATGACGAGCTGCACTCGTTTTGTGCCCGTACTCGGCACACACATATTCCAGTTTCATATGTGAAGATGCCAAATAGTTCATGGAAATTTATTTCTAATTAAATTGCCAATTTGATGTAAAAATACACTATTTTGTGATATTTATGTTGTTTAGATATTTCAGTCACAAAGCAAAACAATTTGTGTCAAAGTAAAAGTTATGCCTGAAATGTGTCTTTTCACAAAAAGCTGGTTTTCTCCACTTTTTTTTAGTCGGGGACTGATATTTTCCTAAAACTATGTCTATCGATGTTCTCCTGCTGATTAAGGAGAAGTGTCAAGTACACGCTTCTATTTTGTTTCAGTTTCTCTGCCTTCTCCTTGTGTGATCTTTTCCAGTTCCTTCTCGCCCGGCTGGAGGCGGAGCTGCTGGACACACCTGTCTCTAATCAAGCCCCCAATTTAGGATGAGTGCTGTCTGCTGGGAGACGCCGGATTATTCAACCACATACCCGAGTCTACGTCTCTTGAGCTAGAATCCCGTGCTAACCTCTCCAAGCGTCTCCAGCAGCTCCCTGTCTCCGCCAGGTTATTTGTGTTCGTTCATGGTGCAGTTTTTCACCATCGCTTTTCGTTGCAACCTTTTTTGATTAAAGACTGTTAAGACTCACCTGCCTCTTCGCCTCTGCGTCTGGGGGTCCAGACACACACCTCATCGCGCCGTGACAGAAAAGAAAAGAAACAAATTATTTTGGGATGAAAGATGGAAGTCTAATCTTTCTTAGGGGTTGTCTTAAGAAAATGGATGGAAATGGAAAAAAAATCGAGTGAATGAGTTAAGAACTGAAATTCCATCATCATCTAATCGGCAAAATGTGTGTGTATATGAATTGTGAAGAGGCCATGCAGCCCCTCTTCACAAATTTCTTTTTCTCCAATTTTGGATTTGTGACTGTGCCCCTAGCATTTTAGCAGGTAGTTGCAGTTACATGTTGAAATAAAAAAAATAGAAAAAATAGAAAAATATCAATATGCCAACAGAAGGGACGGCGTTTAGACTGTGCAGAAGCATAACCCAGGTTTAATAACAATATACACTTTCACATTGGGGTCCCCAAACTCTGCAGTAAAACCAGAAAAAGTCTCTAGATTTGTTGCTAGTCACATTTTGAAAATGGTCTGAATGTTTGCTAAATATGGAGATAGCATTCACTATCTATCTATCTGTGTTTGTTTTCCTGTCTTGTTTTGAAGAGTGTGGTTGTCATGCTTGCTGAACAGCAAAACAAATACAGTAGGTGTGTAAAATCCAGTGAGGATTCATTAACGACTCAATTTTTCATCATCGTTTCGTAGAGAAACTGTTTTCTGTGCAGAAAGAACGAGAAATGAGGTGCAATGGATCCCACTGGACATCCATCAACCATTAGATCATAATGTCATGAATTCAGCGACACTAAAGTAGACTTCATTTTGGTTTCAATATGCATCTTGTGGACACCAAAAAGCTCAGTAAACTGTCAGAGAGATTTTAATGCAGCAATAATAATCTCTTTGTCAAAATTTTGAATAAATAAAGATATCAAGGTGTCGCGAGACAAGACAATAAACAAGATCGGTTCTACGTGGAGACAAGAAGATTTTAACATTACTTTAAAAAAATGTACAATGAAAAAATACGTTACACTTTCTGCCCTCTGTGTATGCTACTTTAGCGACCCCGCCTCCACCCACCGAGAACTGTATGATTAACAAAAGGGCTGTTCAGCAAACGCGTCAAGGTGCTGGAACCAATGCACAGAGTGAATCCTCTTTCTGCCTTATTATGTAATGAATGAATTGATTTGTTATCGTTCCAGGCCCGGCACCCACAAGATGTGTTTTTTCTGAACGGGAAACTTCCCCGTCACGTTTGAATTTTACGAGATCTATTGACACGCATGCTAGATATACGACGGGGTCAGTAGCACGTAGAATGAAATCTCTTATGGTAATGGTTGGATTTGGTTTTAACATAAAAATGACATTGGGACACATCACGTAATACAACGGACAGTTCAAGTCTTTGTCACGGTAAATAAATGACATAAATAGCGGCCATAATAAATATTAATAAGTAGAGAGAACAGAACAAAGTCGGATCATGGGTGAGCACAGACAATTTACTGACAAAAGAAGAAGTTAGTAATAAATGTAGTAGTGTTTAGACATAAAGTTGGATGTAGTTAAGGACTCTTCTTCCTTGTATTTTCCAAACATCAACTTCTTGTAGCATTTCTGGAAGTCACTTATTCGTTATTCACTAGCGGACAGACAGACTTCCTAAATGCTGTACAATTTCTAAATATATTCCCTGTATCCCCATGTCAGGCATATTTAGTTGATGTAAACTGAAGCAAAAAAGAAAAGGAAAATGTCAGACGCCATCATACTCGATTAGTATTGACAAGCTTTGAGCTGCGGGCCTCTTCAAAGCTTTGATGTAAGACTTCTGCAGCGAGATGGTTCAGTAGCCTCAGGGTATTTCCTTGTCTCTAATGGAAGGGTAACTGGAATGGTAACATTTGAAATGCAGTAAATTGCATATGGATTTACTCTTGGCACAGGGAACTGACCACTTCTATTCATGCTGGCCCTTCATAATAAAGATAGAATATTTCCGATTTGCGACTTACATACGACTTACATACGCTCCTCCCTGAGTCACCACCTTATCGTGGTGGAGGAGTTTGCGTGTCCCAATGATCCTAGGAGCTAAGTTGTCGGGGGCTGTCATGCCCCTGGTAGGGTCACCCATGACAAACAGGTCTTAGGGAAGGGACCAGACAAAGAGTGGCTCAATAGAACCCACCCATGCACAATAACAATGGACTTTGTTTTCCCTCGCCTGGACGCGGGTCACCGTGGCCCCCCTCTGTAGCCAGGCCTGGAGGTAGGGCACGATGGCGAGCGTCTGGTGGCCGGGCCTGCACCCATGGGGCCTGGTCGGGAACAGCCCGAAAAGGTAACGTGGGTCCCTCCTCCCATGAGCTCACCACTCATGGGAGGGGCCAAAGGGGTCAGGTGCAAAGAGAGCTGGGGGGCGGCCGGAGGCAAAGGCCTTGGCAGTCCGATCCTCGGCTATAGAAGCTAGTTGTTGATACGTGGAATGTCACCTCTCTGGCGGGGAAGGAGCCTGAGCTGGTGCGTGAGGTGAAGAAATTCCGGCCAGATATAGTCGGACTCACCTCAACGCACAGCAAGGGGTCTGGACCCAGTCCTCTCGAGACGGGCTGGACTTCATTCCACTCTGGTGTTGCCGGCAATGAGAGGCGACGGGCAGGGGTGGCAATTCTTGTTGCCCCCCGGCTCAAAGCCTGCATGTTGAACTTTAACCCAGTAAACGAGAGGGTAGTTTCCCTCTGCCTTTGGGTGGGGTGACGGGTCCTGGCTGTTGTTTGCGCTTATTCGCCAAACAGCAGTTCAGAATACCCGCCCTTTTTGGAGTCCTTAGAGGAAGTACTAGAGAGTGCTCCCTCGGGGGATTACCTTGTTCTTCTGGGTGACTTCAACACTCATGTTGGCAACGACAGTGAAAACTGGAGAGTTGTGATTAGGAGGAACGGCCCTCTTGATCTTAACCCGAGCGGTGTCTTGTTATTGAATTTCCGTGCTCGTCACGGATTGTCGATAACGAACACCATGTTCAAGCAAAAGGGTGTCCACATGTGCACTTGGCACGAGGACACCCTGGGATGCAGTTTGATGATTGACTTTGTGGTTGTGTCATCGGACGTGCAGCCACATGTTTTGGACGCTTGGGGTGAAGAGAGAGGCGGAGCTGTCAACTGAACAACACCTGGTGATGAGTTGGTTCCGATGGTGGTGGAGGATGCCGGTCAGACCTAGCAGACCCAAACGCATTGTGAGGGTCTGCTGGGAACGTCTGGCAGAGTCCTCTGTCAGAAGGAGTTTCAACTCCCACCTACAGGAGAGCTTAGACCATGTTCCGAGGAAGGCAGCGGGCATTGAATCCTAGTGGGCGATGTTTAGTGCCTCCATTGTTGATGCGGCTAATCGAAGCTGTGGCCGTAAGGTGGGCGGTGCCTGTCGTGGCGGTAATCCCAGAACCCGTTGGTGGACACCAGTGGTGAGGGATGCCTTCAAGCTGAAGAAAGAGTCCTATCAGTTGGCCGTTTTGGCCCATGGGACTCTGGAGGCAGCTGACAGGTACCGGAAGGCCAAGCAGTCTGCGGCTCTAGCAGTCGCTGAGGCAAAAACCGGGACATGGGAGGAGTTCGGAGAGGCCATGGAAAACGACTTCCAGATGGCTTTAAAGAGATTCTGGACCACCATCCGCCGTCTCAGGAGGGAGAAGCAGTGCACAGTCAACACAGTGTATGGTGGGGGCTGTGTGCTGCTGACCTCGACTCGAGATGTTGTGGACCGGTGGAGGGAATACTTTGAAGACCTCCTCAATTCCACCGACACACCTTCCAACATGGAAGCAGTGCCTGGGAGCTTTGAGGCGGGTTCGCCTTTCTCTGGGGCTGAGGTCACTGAGGTGGTCAAAAAGCTCTTTGGTGGCAGGGCCCCGGGGGTGGATGAGATCAGCCCAGAGTTCCATAAGGCCCTGGATGCTGTGGGAGTGTCTTGGTTGACACGACTCTGCAGCGTAGCGTGGACGTCGTGGTCGGTGCCCCCGGACTGGCAGACAGGGGTGGTGGTCCCACTTTTCAAGAAGGGGGACCGGAGGGTGTGTTCTAACTATCGTGGGATCACACTCCTCAGCCTTCCCGGTAAGGTCTATTCAGGGGTTCTGGAGAGGAGGATCTGCCAGATAGTCGAATCTCGGATTCAGGAGGAGCAGTGTGGTTTTCGTCCTGGCCGTGGAACTGTGGACCAACTCTATAATTTCGGCAGGGTCCTTGAGGGTGCATGGGAGTTTGCCTAACCAATCTACATGTATTTTGTGGACTTGGATAAGGCATTCGACCGTGTTCCTCAGGGAATACTGTGAGGAGTGGTCCGGGAATATGGGGTATCGGAACACCTAATCCAGGCGGTTCGCTCCCTGTATGACCGGTGTCAGAGTTTTGTTCGCATTGCCGGCAATAAGTCGGACCCGTTTCCAGTGAGGGTTGGATTCCGCCAGAGCTGCCCTTTGTCACCAATTCTGTTCGCTACTTTCATGGAGAGAATTTCTAGGCGCAGCCAGGGCTTTGAGGGGTTTCGGTTTGGTGGCCGCAGGATTTGATCTCTGCTTTTTGCAGATGATGTGGTCCTGTTGGCTTCATCAAGCCGTGACCTTCAACTCTCACTGGATCAATTCACAGCTGAGTGTGAAGCGGCTGGGATGAGAATCAGCACCTCCAAGTCCGAGTCCATGGTTTTCGCTCGGGAAAAGGTGGAGTGCCATCTCCGGGTCGGGGATGAGGTCCTGCTTCAAGTGGATGAGTTTAAGTATCTCGGGGTCTTGTTCACGAGCGATGGAAGGATGGAACGCAAGATGGACAGGCCGATAGGTGCAGTGTCTGCAGTGATGCGGACTTTGCACCAGTCTGTCGTGGTGAAGAGAGAGCTGAGCCAAAAGGCAAAGCTCTCAATTTACCGGTCGATCTACGTTCCTACCCTCACCTATGGTCATGAGCTTTGGGTAGTGACCAAAAAGACAAGAATGTGGGTACAAGCGGCCAAAATGAGTTTTCGCCGCAGGGTGGCTGGGCTCTCCCTTAGAGATAGGCTGAGAAGCACTGTCATCCGGGAGAGACTCGGAGTAGAGGGAGAGACTCCTCTCAATGCTCCTCCGCATTGAGAGGAGCCGGATGAGGTGGCTCGGGCATCTGGTTAGGATGCCTCCCAAACGCCTTCCCTGGGAGGTTTTAAGGGCACGTCCAACCGGTAGGAGGCCTCCAAGAAGACCCAGGACACATTGGAGAGACTATGTCTCTCAGCTGGCCTGGGAACGCCTTTCAGTTGGCTGTTGCCTAAATGGTATGGATTACAGGCTAGAAGGCATGAGGGGATTGCTCTTCCTGATTATGAACTTCTCCCACTAAATGTGTGCGACCACGTAGGCCATTTTTTCCTAATAAAGGGATTATAAAAAATGAATAAATGCTGTACAAAAACTATCTTGTGGGAAAATGGCAACAAAGAGCCACTAAGTGCTATATAAGCCATACAGACACACACAATCCCAAAAATGGTCTGCTTATCCCAAAAAGTAGAAAAAGTGGTCACAATAGTACCTGTTGAAAAGTCCCCGACCATCAAGCAGTTCGGACTGTGACACCTCAGGTAGCCTCACAAATCCGTACAGAAGGAACAACTTAAACCAAGCACATGTTCGGGAAACCTAAAATTGTTAACAAAAACGTTTTTTTTTATAGTTTTACAAAGATTGTTGTACTTGGGGAAATCCAATCAATACGCATATAAATGTTGAATGTCTCCTTTATCTTGATTGAAATGCTTTCTTGACAAAGATGATGATGATGAGCAGCGAAGGAGATTCCCAAACAAGTGGAACCATTGTGTTTTGCTTGATTTCATTTGTTTCTCACCGTTCAGAATCAACACAGTTGGACGCATGCAATGTACCAATAGCGTGCCACTGGAACATGTACATGAACCGACCCAAAATGGTTGCAATTTATAAAAATTTGCTGACAGGGCATACGCCAACCGAGGATGCACGGTATTTGTTTTTCCACATAAACTCACATGACCAAAGAAGAGTTAGACCAGAGGCATTATAAGCTGTTTGGCATTGGCCGAGAAGATTTGGCAATTTTTTCATAGGCGCAACCCGCATACTCAACTCTAGCAACTCCCACATGTTCCTTACAAAAGTAATAATAATAATAATAATGCCTTACACTTGTTATGCGCTTTACAAAGCCTCTCAAAGCGCTTACACTGAGGTCATTATTCTTTCACCCCACACTTGGTGATGGTAAGCCACTTTTGTAGCCACAGCTACCCTGGGGCAGACTGACGGAAGCGAGGCTGCCAGTGTGCGCCATCGGCCCCTCCGACCAACCCTGACACTCACACACACACACCACTTTCATACTAGGCAATGAGGGTGAAATGCCTTGCCTAAGGACACAAGGAAAGTTTATTTCCTCCCACTGTGGCACCTGGTGTTCCTCTGAGGTCTCCCATCCAATTACTGACCAGGCCCTGCCCTGCTTAGCTTCTGAGATCTGACGGGATCAGGCTTTGACAGGCAGGTTTGGCACCATTTAAAAAGGGTAATAAAAGAAGAATTGTTACAACATAGACACAAATGTCCTTACTTATTTACCAAAAGAGGACACGAGGCCTCGGGTGGTAAAGTGATCACTTGCCAACCTGAATGTTGCTGGTTCAATCCTCCGCCGTCCCGTGACCATGTCAAAGTATCTTTGGGCAAGATATTGAACCCAAATGGCAGCAACAGTGTCAAAGTGCTTTGAAGGGAGTCACATTCTATACACATGTTTTGACCACAAGTCCATGAGCCTAAACAAGTCCAGACTCGGCCGCACGGTGGTCGAGTGGTTAGCCCGTTGGCCACACATTCAGGAGATCTGGAAGACCAGGGTTCGAATCTCCAATGGTTATCTCTGTGTTCTCCCCGTGCGTGGGTTTTCTCCAGGTACACATTCCAAAAATATGCATGTATATGCATAATTGGCGACTCTAAAATTGTCCATAGTTTCGAAGGTGGCTGTGAATGCTTGTTAGTCTATATGAGTTCTGCGATTGACTAGCGACCAGTCCAGGGTGTACCCCGCCTCCAGCTGTAGTAGGCTCCAGCATACCTGTGACCCTAATGAAGATAAGCGATAAGGAAAATGGATGGATGAATCCAGTGATCACTTACCAATCTGAATGTTGCTGGTTCAATCCTCTGCCGTCCCGTGACCATGTCAGAGTATCTTTGCGCAAAATATTGAACCCCCATTTTTGCCCAATGCCGCGTCATCAGTAGGTAAATGGTAGCAACGGTGTCAAAGTGCTTTGGTATCTTGAAGGGAGACAAATTCTATACACGCCAAAGTCTTTTGACTATAAGTCCATAAGCCTAAACAGGTCCATAGTCTGGTGGTTGGGAAGCCCAGAACTTCCAAATAAGATTGGAGGTTACATCACATTGTTACATTTCAGTATGCAAACTGTGACATAAATGTTGCCTATGTCATAATTTGAGATTGAATGCGTATGTGAGAAAATCTGTTTTTGGTGTGTGTGTGTGTGTGAGTATCGTGAATATTTTAGACCCAGGCTGTTCACATTAATTCTTGGCTGGCACGCAGAGGCCAGTCAAGTCTCATTTTGCAGAGCCGACGCGTAAGGGGAGGCTATGTTCTTTAGTTTAACCTTGTCATAGTAGCCCGTGAGAAGCCAAAGACAAAAGCCTTGCAGTGCTGGCAGCGGCCGCCTCCCATCTCATTGTTTTCTTTGGCAAGGCTGCTCTCAGCTTGGCCTAACACTTCACCTTAAAGCAACGAGTTGAAGATAAGACGTTAGGCACAACACAGTTTTGCTGTTTAATTTAGTCAACATACCCCTCCTGCCTGGGCCGCCGTGCATCACGAGCATACAACCTAAAAAAATAAATGGCATACTCTAAAACAAGCTTTTTCAATTGCATTTTTTACGGGAAATGTCTCAACTTTAACCTTTTTTTCCAGAACAATTGCCTGCCTGGCCACCTACGTTCATCGTTATTGAGGTTCACTTGAGCTTTAAATGAGCTCATTAGCTGCCTAATTGGACAAATTAGCTCCCAATCAGGAATGCGTTGGTTTTCAGAGGTACTTTTAAATTGTCTGCCGTCTCGGTTGGTGATAGCAGGACAAATTTGCCAGGCGAAGCGCATAATTGCTTCAATTGAACATTAGGAAAGCTGGCAAACAAAAGGCTACCCAAAGACTATGAACCCGCGCCGGGCTTAGAGTTATGATGAACACGTTTAGATGTGCTCACCGATGGACGTGAAGATTCTAGGAATGTTACAGTACGTGGCAAAAAAACGGGCGTGCTACGTCTGTATGTTGACATGTTATTCAACATGTCACACACTCATTACAATTTGGGTGCAGCATTGTCATTACAATAAAGACCATGCTTGAATTACTAATACACAGACGGGTGTAGGCACATGTAGGAGACCCTCGGTTTGCAGATGACTTCTGTTCCGACAACACGTTGCAATCCATTTTCAGGGTCGGAATACCTCCAATAAAACTCTGTGCAGAGAACATACAAAGGACATCAAAAAGAAAGAAGTAGAAAAATGAAATCAAAGCGATGCAAGTTGTCACGATGTCATAGACGCAGATCCTGTTGCTGACGGAGTAACATCTCCTGATCGTTTCTAGCATTCCACGCTGCAGAACAAGCACAAAGGTATGCATGATTTCTGTTGATATCGCTCAATGTCAGTATGAGGCGATATTTGAGGTATCGTAGTGAAAGTGAAAGGTTTGTATCGGGACACCCCAGATTATCTTCTTATTTTCTGTGTGGCAGGACACTAAGCCTGAACTGGCGATTGGCACTAAACTTGCCCTTTTCTGTTTGCCCCACTAAAACACACACACTCCAAATGCATCACGTTTTCTCTGCACCACAGGCAGGTACTAATCTCGTGTTAATAAAAATAGTGTTGAACAGAACTTATATTCAAATGTTATGTTCCACGGGACAGGATGCGTCACTTCCTGTCCGGAGCTCTTGTTTTGGATGGCTGTAGTTTCTGTTTGTGGTGAGCTGCAGCTGCTTTGTCCCAGGGCAATGGAGCACAGCTGGGCCTGGTCCCAATCATTTGGGTTTGGAAGCCCAGCTCCGTCACAATGACCTTGCTACCTTCCTGTTCCTGGTGAGTCGCTTGTCCTGTCTTAGATACTGCCAGGATTTCATGGACCTTCAGGGAGCTTTTTTGAGCTCTCTGTTGCTTTGTTTATATCCTGCACTACTTTGAGTTCCCGAGTACCTGTTTTGTTTATTCAATATCTTTATTTTTGAAAAAACCCGCCCTCGTCTCTGCATCCCGGGGTCCACCCAGTCCCCAGCTCCTCTGAACGTAACAAGGACAGCCCTGATTGGAATGCATTTATTCTTGAAGGGTAGACACGCATGCAAAAGTGCATTGGCGTGTGCCATCTGGTAATGCCAACATAAAGGAGGAATCTATAATTTTTATATAATACGTTTTTTTTTCACCTCTCCAGTACCCTCAACTGTAAAAAGAACTAAAAGTCTGTGTACATCAGAAACCCAAAATGTGCGTACGGAGAAAAATATTCAGCCCTTAAAAAAATGTGCCCAATTTGTGCTTCACCTGCTGCCCAAATGTATGCAACTTTACCCCTCATCACACGTTCGGTGTCTAATTATTTTCTTTCACAACCTGATGTTTGTCATAATTAATTTTAATCCCACATGTAATCATGATTATAAAATAAAATGATGAGGCTGCGTTGTGTTTTTTTTAGACTGTACTTCATTACAGGTAAGAATGTCAAGCTCTGACGGCTCATGCGTGACATCAAGACCACGTTCTCTCCACTAGGATGTTAGGAACGTCCCTTTTATCGGGCAGACATGCAGCAGACAGAAGAGGTTAAATTGGTCACTCGATGGTGGGATGCCTTCACGTCTCCAGAACTCTATATAGAAGGGGCAACCGTGGAGCAATTATGGCTGAGAAAATAGCTGAGGGAGGGCGGGAGATCAGTAGCGGAAAGAATCAGAGCTAAGGGGTAGCCGTAGACCTACATTTGCGTTGCCCTGATTTGTTCTGTTTTGTTCTGCATGCAGGAATGTAAGTGTAAAGTATTTATGTTTACTTTTCTTTAACTCAGTCCTGGGGTTGGGAACCTTTTGGGTTAAAAGAAGCCAAGAACAAACATATTTTCAAATGGGTTTTGGTGAGAGCCGTATCCTGTTTTTTAACAATACAACCAAAAGTGTGCCAAGAAGATAAGAAGTCTCTGAATCGGATGGATGAAAGTTTTTTTTATTTTGGTATTTTTTAACACTGCCGTTCCTGTCATGTTTTACTTTAAAATGTCAGAAAAACCAAAATTATATTTTTAATTGTAGTATTTTGACTTTACTCCCACAATATTTTAACATTATTCTCTAATTACCTAATATTTAAAAAATGATAACTTTATATTGTTTTGTTTGTTTCTTAATATTGTGACTGTTACTAAAATGACAATTTGACTCACATTATTACTATTTTATTCTTCTAAAATTGTGACTTGTTTCTCTTAATATTTTGACTTTCTACTTTGTAAAATTACAGCAATTTTTAAAATGTTTGCTGTTTTTTTTTATTTTCCATTTTTTTTAACTTTTCTTGTAATTATGACTTTATTCATGCAATATTTTGGCGTTATTCTCCTAATATTATAACCTTTTTCACAACCTAAGTTTGCAAAAAAGACAACTTTTTTTTGTTAAATTCCAACTGTTTTCTCACATTTGGACCAAATTTTTGTAAAATTACCGCTCATTTTTTCATTTCTTGGTGTTTCCTCAAAGTTTGTTGTTAAATTGTACTTTTAGAATGTGCCGCGGGCCAATAAGTCTGTTGTAAAGCAAGATATATTACATATATTTTAAGAAAAAACTAACTAAAAATAAATACATGTTACTGTGTTGAGAAACGAGCCACATCTGGCCCCGAGCCTTAGCTTCCCTACCCCTGCCTTAGTCCAGTTTTATTCTGCTTGTCCTTAGTTTTAGTACTGTTTTTTTATTTTATTACCAGCCATAAAAAGTTCCTGGTTTATGCAACCTGCACTGCCCGATTCTGATTGGCATTTCGTCATCCCGATAATGAACATTGTGCCTCACGCAGTATTTTGGAAATGCCAAATGATGAAAGCTCCGTTTTTGACCAGATAAAACATGTGAGTTGCATGTGGGGGACGCTGTAGTTGTGTGCTGATCATGTCGTTATCGCTGCCAAAGATGCTTTCATTACTGTAGTGTTTGTCAGCAGGATTAAGCTAAATCCACCCTCATTTCAAGTAAGCTTTGTGAGCTTTGTCGGGCTGGAGGAAAGGAGCAAAGATAAGGCGTTTGGACGGATATTTGTGTAGCAATCATGTAGTAAAATAAAAGAAGGGAGAAATGAAAAACCCTTTAATATTCAAGAGTCCGCTAACTTTGTCTGAAAATGACGTGAATTACAAGCACAGTATGCACTTCTGTTTTGGGGTTTGTGTCAGGACCCCGTGAGCCGTATTCCGAATGGTGTGTGGCCACTCATTAGCGCTGCAATTGGACCTCCAATCGGGCTTTTTTTGAAGTAAAGAAAATGCTTTACATCATTTTGTCCTCGCTTTTATCTCAAGCTTCTGACGGAGTACGCAACATGCAATGGCGTTAGGGGCCAAACCCCTTTATGCGGCCAACCCACTTATGATGTAATGACTTGTCTTGCACTTGTCTGTTAATTCAAATAATGATTAGTCATGTTTTGTTTGTCGAGCTGAAGAACCGAATGTCATTATAAGTTGCGATTATGGTTTCCGTACTTAGACGGAACCTAAACTGATCTTAGTTTGCGGTATGCTGGAGCCTATCCCGGCTAGCTTAGGCCAAGAGGCGTGGTACGCCCTGGACTGGTCGCCAGTCAATTGCAGAAAAAGCACATGATGCATGTAATAATGTTTTATTCGCATGGGGTCATTTGGCGTCTTGCTTTGCAGCTGATGTGAGAAGCCAAACATAAGACATTCCAGGAGCTACTTAAAGCGTGTGATAGGGGCGGACACAAAAGGTAACGGTTGCCATTTCCAAAGTTCCTGTGCTTTGTCGGTATTATCTGTGCCGCGTACTTTGCAAGCAGCACATCAGTAAAGCATTTCCCAAGATGCAAATACAGCTGAGATCGGAGCCCAGTCAATAAACGCAAGATATTCCTGTTTGGTTCTTGTGTCCTTTACCCCCAATATCCAGGAATAAATCATCAATCAGGAAAATATCAGATTTATTGATCTCAGTACAAACATGGGAATTACACAGAATAGAAGGTCCTTGCTTTGTAAAGATGCCCGCAGCTTTGGAGATTGTAGTATACTGTTGTTCAGCACTAATAAATAAACAAAAACAGACTATATATATACATAGATATATATACTGTATATATATGTGCCTTTAGTGTAGCTGTTGGATGAAAAATGTCACCTTTGTGGCTGCTTGTGATGTGAGGTGACGGCGTTCGAACCCCTGCACGGTTGCATGAAATCAATAAATAGATTGGACAGTAATATCTTCTCTTTTCACTCCCGGGACGCGTTATATGAGTTATTACTTTGCAATACCACCTTGGGTCAGGCTGAGAAGGTGTTATGTTTAGTTCTCTCCGTCTGGCTGTCTAAAAGTACAAGAAGTGAGGCAGCAGCCGGATGCATATGGTGGCTTTGGGTTTTTTTGTTCCCTTTGAAGTTGCAGTCTGCCCAAGTCAGGACAGACGTTTGAGTGACCTCAAAGAGTCAGAAGGTCTAATGGATGCTGGAAGTATTTCTTAAGCTGCAAGGTCTTAAGTGCTCTCCCTGTGTCTTTATACACAGCCTCACCTTTGGTTCTGACCCAAGGATGCACTTCAAGTTTCAGATGAGCAATTTACGAGTAGAAACATCTCCCAGCCAAAGAAAAGAGGATGACGATTAAAATGATAAAATGGGTGGTCCTCAATTTACAAACAAATTCCATCCCTACGATTGTGATGTGCTGTCAACTGAGTTACTTAAATTCCCACAGAAGGACATAAAATGCAGCAATAAAAACATGACAAACATGAATTAAAGGTGACAAATGGTACAATGCTGTATTCTCATGTTAAACGAAGGCCTCGCGTCAGATAATAAGGTTTGTGCATTCAGAAGTGGGCCATGAAAGCAGTTCTGGATGTGTTTTGTTTTCATCACTAAGTTCCACCAAAAAACCCGGATGACCTCTTATGGGCATCCTTTTACAGGCCTGCCCACCCTCATTCTGCTTTATTCTGTTGTGAATTTCACTGTGCCATGAATCCAAGGAAATGTTTGTTTGTGTTGTTTAGGAAAGCTAAACAAAATTATCTTTCCTAAAGAGGCAAGCATCAGGCAGCAGTGGTTGGAGTCACTGATTCCCGGCCAACAAGAGAAAAATATGCCTGTCAACGGCACTTCACACGGGACTGTTTTGTGAACACGGGCCAATACGAAGCTGGACTATCCACTGTTGCTGTAAACTGTTGCTGAAGTCCGACGCCTTTCCAACGTTACTTGGTGGTGTTGGAGAGTCAGAAGAGCGAGCTGGAAGTAAAACTTAATCAGTCTCCTAACTGTTTATTTTGTGTAAATAATGGGACAACTGTAGCATTATAGAGTGTACATACACAGAGTGGAGGGAGTGTTACCTGCATGCATGCAAATTACCACCTCACCCATGTCTGCTAACAGCTGTTAAAAGCCCACATTTTAAAAAGATAAATCGCCATTTACTATCAACTCCTGCACCGCCAGCATTAGGAAGTGGGGTTCGGCAGCAGTCCTCGGGAAACACTTGCAGGAAGAGACGCAAAGTCTGGAAGATCTGGAAAGCTTTCTGTGCGGGTTATAAGAGTCCAGAACCCAATACAAATGCTGGAAAATGAGGATAATAAATCCCTTTCAAAAGAAACGGTAATAAAAAAGATGGAACATCCCTGTGGTTGTCTTGCGCACTAGAAAGGGGTTCTTCCAAGGGAGGGAGAGACATTGGACGGAGAAAGCCTCAATAATGACACCAGAAAGCTGCTTAGTTGTAACTGTCATAGGATTTCACAGGATCAGATCCTTTTTTGACAAAAAACAAACCGTGTTTGTTTAACATGGGTCATCCAGAAACTGACTGGAGAATTTGTATCCTTGATGATGGTCACGGCGGTGGAGCAGCTTAGACCAGACATGCACGGATCGCTTCACTTTTCACTTTTCTTTTCTTCTTCTAGCAATGTGCGGATCGATCCTGAAATATTGATTAATCCAGTACCTCAATATACTTTAGGGTTTAAACTAAATACGAATAAATGTATGAAATAATCTAAATAAATGAATTGCCAAGTATTAATAGTATTATATTATTTATGCTATGATACACTGTACTGTCAAAAGACTGTGGTATTAAAGTGGTATTGCACATCACTGCCTTCTTCTAGGCCTCTACAACTATGTTGCTGATGATCAACTCCAAGTTGAAGTTGCTTCAGCTGCTGCTGAGGTGAGTAGTGTAGCAGCAGATTCATTCATATTGGATGTGACACTTAAATGAATTATAATTGCGGGTTTTGTTACTTCCATACTACAGTATCTAAGATGAATTTGCATTAAAAATAGCAACAACAACGTTATTATTTTTCATATGGTCAGTGTAGATAGATGCATTATGTAAGCTACAAATATATTCAAATGCAAATAATTTAACACAATATGTATTATTATTATCATGAACCACTTGATGCAGTTTTGTATGCTTTTGAATGTCAAAAAGGATGACAGGAGTCCTGTCTTTGAAAGGCATACGTGCCAGCGAAAAGAGTGGGAGCAGCTTTAGAGGCACTTCACCCTCAGCACCATGAAGCTGGGCAGCAAGTAAGCCTTCATGCCAAAGAATGACTTTGGAGAGCCCAAAACCTGAATCCAGTCCCATACAGAAACTCCACATAGATCCGAATGAGAAGTTGGTGATGTTTGGGGTGACCCATGTTGAAGCCATCGCTGAATACAGCGGGAAAGTGGTTGCCCATTCTACCATGGCAATTAAAAACAACCTTGAAATATACAGTATATGGGGGAGGTGTGCAGGTATCTAATTCCAAAATAGTCTGGTTCTAAGAGAGAGACGGGATGGCAACTTGAGATTTCATGTCACCACATTGTGAAAAGTGAGCGTGCTTTGGACCCAGTTGTCTTCTGTTCCTCAACACAAAAATGTACGCACACACGCACCTTGTGTTGTCTGTATTTCTCTGCCATTCCTCAAGGGAAGCAACGATGAAGTACGGGCTGTGGAATCAGCTTGGAGCAGAGAGAGTTTGTTCATGCAGGAAAAACTCTCCAGCTGTAGATATAACATAGACCGGCCAGCATTTCCGCAGACACCATCAACATCAGGAGGTTTTCTTTGTTTTGTTCTTTTTGTGACGACTGTGTCATTCTCTGAAATTCCATTTTGATGTCGCGCAGCGGGCAAAAGTTATGTTTTACTTATCATCCATTGGAATTTTTGTCTACATGCACTTGTGGGACTTCCGTGACCATCGCATTAAGAACATATGGGTGGACTTTGGGTAGATTTTCCCTGATTGAGTGACTTAGTGAATTTGTTGAACTCAAATTTGACTTTTTAAATAAAGTGGAATTTTCGTGCATGAATCACTTTGTAGGTAAATAATAGAGTTAACCACAAAATAAAGGCCTGCCTGATACATCTGCAAGATGAAGAGGACCACAATATGCAGGACGGGATTGTCAAATTCTGTGTCTCACCTTTGGCATCCCAGGTCTCCAGTATTGGCCTGGTCCGCTTTGTTAAATCCTGGAATGCCCACGGAGTGCCAGCTGGTTACAATTGCATGCTCCGTGTGTGGGTGCATCTGTAGTCATGACGGTTTGAGGCAAAAACTATCCATCAGTGAGGTGAGGTGTTCCAGGCATGCCCAGCCGGAAGAAGGCCACGAGACAGACCTGGGACACGCTAGAGGGATTATGTCTCACAGCTGGGCTGGGAACACTTTGGGGTCCTTTGAGCTGGAAGATGTGGCCGGAGACAAGGAATTTTGGAATTTCCTACTGAGTCTGCTGCCCCCACGACCCGGACCCGGATAAGCGGAGGAACATGGAAGGGAATGGAACTATCCATCTGCCATTGCAAATCATGACCATGGCGTACTGCAAATAGGCTGTTTAACTTATAATATGCAACACATTGCAGGAAGAAGGATTCCCAATGTTTTGGCCTCATGTGGCTGTCCAGTCAAGATTGCTGAGAACTTGCTTCCTTGTGCCTCTGTAGAAACAGAAAAAGATTCATCCCCGCTGAGGGTCTGAGGTTGTACAATAGACCCCTTTACGACTGAGGAGGGGAGGCATCAGGCTGGAAGACAATTTTCCGATGCTTTAGGGGACACCACTGTTCTGTTTGATGGGATTGCCAATGACAACCCCGGGCCATTTGTGGATGCTCTGCAATACCTTGTTGGTGTACGCGGGGAAATGTGAAACTTGTTATTTTAATGAAATAATAATTGTTAGGGAGCACATTTGTTCTTCGAATAAAGTTACTTCAAAAAAGGTTGGATTTCTGTTTGTCTCTTTTTGCAGCGCAATATTAAGACAAGCTTTTCCATAAATTGAGAAAGGATTCAAAAACCATATATAAACACCCAAGATATAGATAATAAATTTAACAACAATCAACTGCTACAGCAGGATAGACAAAATCCATGTATAGTTTCTGCAACAGAAAGTCAGTTGGTGAGAATTGCATTTTAATAACAATCAACTGCTAGGTGACTATCGGACCCCATATAAAAACAATAACGGGTCCCAGACAGAACAATAATTGCAAGTCCTAACCCAAGATGTGGGTAAATGTAAAAACACACTAATTTAAGAACGCGTGAAATAAATGATTTCACAAAGGCTAAGGCAGCATTCAGACCCTTTACTTTGTGGAAATTGGTCTCAAAATTGGGGCTTGTGCACTTCAGGCGGTGGTCTGCATTTCGCACCCATTCCCTCACACGGGCGCCACACAGTGAGCAACTACACTTGCTGAATATGGGCTGCCAGGTTGCAAACAAATCAGATCCTGATTCGTAAAAAAGCATTTAAACAGCTCGATAGCGGTTATACAAAATGAAGCTGAAGATTACATTTCATACTTCACTAGTACCTACTGTATGTTACATATTTGTGGCATACCTTTACAAACCAGGCAAGCAAAAGCCTCAATCGCTGGCTGTAGATCTGACACTGTTACTTTATTCCTGGCCATCTCAAACAGCTGACTGATGCTTTCTGAGATGCCTTTTCCAAACACCTTCTGCAGATGACTGTCCTCGGCTCTTCGACTTACATGTGGAAACACAAAAGAAGCAAGTGAAGACAATAAAGGATAATACAGGAAATAATTCAAGATATCTGAGAGACTGCATACAAAAAGCACACAATTCAATTCACACCCTAAATCAGATTTTGCTTCATGTACAATACTGTATTACTTTGGATTGTCCCGCTGCCCTTTCTGGAAGTCACAAAAATTGTTTCCAGGCAAGAATTTTCTCAACTCTGCTTCCAATAATGGGAGCCTTAAAAGTCAGAGAAAATATACCTCACCTTTGTACTTAAAAGCTCAAAAGAATGAGAAATTGCTGTTATAACATACACAAATGAGGGATTGTTGACATTTCCATTTCGCAAGTGAGAAATGGAATTGAGTGTTGAGCTCCTCGAATTGTGAGAAGTGATTGAGAAAACCTGTCATGCCTACAAATGACCAACTTCTTGTACCCTCTGCATCGAGGCTTTCATTACCCCGACTGTCTGCCAGGGTAATACCCTTCTCGCTCTCCAAAGCCTCCCTCACTTTTGCAGTGATATTCTCAACAGTTCAAATCAGCACTATTCTTCAGGTTGCCAATTGCCCATGAACAACTTCTGCAATGTGGATTGACCTCGGGGTAGGTCCAATAGATAGACAAATAGCTATCCACATATCCATAGTAAAAAAAATAAATAATTCTAGTCATAAACAGTTCTCTTCTGATATGGGGGGAGGGGGGTAGAATGACATTTCAGCTGCATGATCAAATAGAGCTTCACCTTTGCAATGGTCTGTAATGGCTTGTCCCCTTGCGGGACTAATAAAGGCATATCTTAAACAAAAGTTAGTCTTAGGGTTCTGGAGGTCTTCTTGAACTCACTGAGGACACAAAGGTTGGCCGCTGATCTCCATGGACGTCATAATGTCTAAGGTTGGTAAGATTCATAATAGAAAGGTTACCTGAGATTCCCGGGAAAACACCAAGGTCATCAGCAGACAGAAGCATGGCCCTCCCATTCCAAAAAGAGAGAAACTGTGATTTTAGTTAGTTTAGTAACCCTTAGAATTTTTACTTCACTTCTGTTTATTGTCATCACACTGAAGGGGAAAGTACAATGAAAACCCGTTTGGTTCCCATTATTAAGATGAAAAAGAACGTTTTGGGCTGGGTGTAAAAAGCAGTAAAGAGGCTCACGGGGGGGGGGTGCCACCGTGTAAGCTTAAAGTTAGCTAACCTTAATTACAGTTAAAGTTCATTCAGTAACGTTTAATTTATCTGTCTGTACTGTACAGACAGAACTCAAAACTGAAACCAAGAAAATGCTACAAAATGGAGATCTGTGAAGCACACAAGCGTATTCAAGAGTCAAACTGCATGTTGAGTACACTAAATGTGTACATGTTGGCAGGTCAGCACTAACATTAAAAGTTTTGGTTTACCTACATCAAAACAAAAACCGAATGGCTGCAAAGTACACGGGCCGTGCAGCCATATACTTTGGAAATTTTGCATTTAGCTTTTTCTTTTCTGATGCAAAACTGGAACAAGAGAACTTTCCTTCCATGACAGAGAAGAGTTACACTCAATAAGGTAGCTGAGAAACGGGATGGCAAAATAGTGCAACTATGCCAAGATTCAGCACAGATTTCAGGGTTACACAGACCCACAAAGCCCATTTGTAACCCTGTAGTTTCTAATTCATCAAGTCCATTAAATGGATTTGTATAGGGCCAAACCACAACATCTCACGGCACTTCACAGGGAACTGACTGAAAGCCCACATTAGCAGGCACTTAGCGACGGAGGCAAGGAAAAACTCCCTCTGGGGAGGAAACCTTGGACACAACTCAAGTAGTGGAGTTTGAGGAGGAAATGATTTGCTAACTCACCATGGAAACAAACTGGCACATACGAGAGCTGGCACACATCACAGGCAACTAATTGGTAGGATGCTAATTACGGAGCTCCTTCAGATAACTGTTATACTGGTGCCAGTAAAAGAGTTTTTAATGGTTGATCAATGGGCTTCCCTTCACCAGCTGAGATGTGAGCGCCTCCTCATCGGGCTTTATGAATGCTGTGTTGCAGACTCTCATCCTGTACTAATTAGTGCCACTCAGACGTCATCCTGCCACACTGGTTCGCAGATCATACACTAATGCTTCCTGCCAGCGATTCGTTGTCTATCTTACTGGCGCTATCAGATCAGTCAAACAACTTGTGTGAGGGATGGAAACCTAATTGGTTGCCCGTCCGGGCCCGTTCCTCCAGTGCGTCCTGTACTGCTTGTTGAAACCACAAAAGCCCGACAACAACAAACGTCCGTGTCTCTCAGTGATTGTCTCAGGGATAGATATTTTACAGTGTCCAAGCCAAGAAGACTTTAAGGTGTCCAAACATTTTTCACCAAGGGCCATTTACTGCACTGGCAGATCAAAAGATGGAAGGGCCACTTGCTGCAAAGTTATATGTAGTTGAAGAAAAAACACTATTGCAATTTGTGAAATGCAACTAGTGACATTTTCCCCCATATTACGAGTTTAATCCATAAAAAGTGCTACTTTTTCCCCCCATCTGATTAGGACTGTTTTCTCTTCATATTTTCACTTTCTTGTAAAATTACAGCTTTTTTCTATTTATTTTTCTTCATTTTCAAGTAATTTTGACGACATACATAATATTCAGACTTTATTCTCACAGTATCATAACTTTTCCCAACCTAATTCTCAAAACATAATTCTTTGCTTTGTTTGTTAATATTGCATTTTTTTAATTACATCATTTTAATTTTATATTTCTGCTCTATGAAGGCAAAATATTCTGAGTTTATTTTCATAAAATTGTTACTTTTTCACTCCGGAATATGACTTATTTTTGCTTAATATTTAGTTTTTGTTCCATTTCTGCTGTGGCTTTGAAAAAATAACTTTCCAAATATTTCAACTTCATTCTTGTAATTTTTTTCTTGTAATAATTAGACTTAATTCCCATAGTACTATCTTTTTCCCGGGATGCTGGAGCCTATCCCAGCTGACTTCGGGCGGGATGATTACAACTATTTTCTCCCAATATTTTAAGTTTTTTTGTTATACAATCACAGGCCACACACGGCTCTCGGGCCACACTTTGGGAACCCCTGCTAGAGGCCTTCGCCTGCATTTGTCCCTGTATTTTACGCTTTTCCACTCCTCTCCCATTTAAATATTTTCCTGTACTTTAACTGTCATCCAAAAAAAAACCAAGCGATCTCTCCTGTACCGCGGGGGACTATGGCGATGGTATCCATGCAATTTGCAAAGGATGCAGCACATTTCATATTTCTCTTACTTTGCAGAAAATGTTCCTTATTTTCAAGCGCAAATGCTGACCAGTATGTTGAACTTAGGACTATGTCTTATTTCTTCACTATTATCTGCTTGAAATAGATGATCTTGTTTGCATCTGAAGTCAAATAGATAATAATGATTTTATTCATGTATTCAAATGTCCCAAAGCAGTCGATAAATGTACAATTACAACTTATTGTATGTTGTATGAAACTCATGTCAGTCATAAAGTGCAATAATAAACGTCTTCATTAGCACCTGTAGTCAAGGAAATCACGCTGTATTTTTTAATGAAATGACAGTAATTGCTTCCGCTTGTGCAGGACTTATAGATTTATGCATGCAGAGAGTAGATAAAAATATGCCCTCCCTATCAAAGCTGGCATAGGTGTGTGCGTATCAAGACAATAAACACCTGGTCGCCTTGACAACTCAAATTAGCAGCGTGTCAAAGAAAATCGTGTGAAAAGAAAAAAACAATGAATGCACTTAACTGGGGAAATAAAAAAGAGAAGACTAAGACACAGTTTTGTTTACATTTGAGCAAAGTGCTACTTTTGAAATGGTGCTGGTGCTTCATTGGTTCCCAGTACTTCATAAAGAGGAAAATATCCAACCGTTGCTAAAAAACAATGCCTATTTTTATTTTGATAGAATTTCGTTAAACAGAATAGTAATTGAAATACTTGTAAACACAATTAGTGCATAAATGACTGACAGTTGAAAGTTAGAACCTTATTCTCCAGTGAATCATACATGCAAGCAACATGTTCATTTAGCAAAATGTTGATCTTCTAATTGGGTGTTTGTGAACGCACCTCGCCATTAGTGGTGGCTGATGAGGACCGAAGGAGAAACATGTGCCATTCGGTCCTTGTACAATCGGAGCAGGAGCCCGGTCCGCATTGCCAGCAGTAAGTCGAGCTTGTTTTGGGTGAACGTCGGCCTCCGCCAAGGCTGCCCTTTGTCACAGATTCTGTTCATAATCTTCATGGACAGAATTTCTAGGCGCAGTCAAGGTGTTGAGGGAGTCCAGCTTGGTGACCTTAGGATCTCGTCTCTGCTATTTGCAGATGATGTGGTCCTTATGGCCTCATCAGGCTGTGACCTTCAGCGTTTACTGGAGTGGTTTGCAATGGTTTTTTGCCAAGCACTCCCATTTTTCCAAAGCAGTGTTTCCTTTTGTATGCAGTATGACTGTTTTCATCTTTCTGCGGGAGACAGCAAAAAGTAAACATTTGGAGAATTTGAAAAGTTCTGTGTTAAGAGACAATCTGTTAGGTATTGGACAGGTAAGGATCCCAGACGTAGAGTCACTCCACGTAGCAGAGCAATGAGTCTTTTATTTACACACAAAAGAAGCAGCTAACATCTCAACTGAGGGCAACCATGCAAAACAGGGTATCAAAAACAAAAAGGAACTAACCCAAAAGGGGCACCGTGGAAAAACACTGTCGGACCTAGGATCTGCGTTTGGTAATGGTAATGGTTGAATTGGATTGGAACATGCATGTAAAGGACATTGGAATACATCACTTAATACAACGGACAGTTCCACATGTCCAAAAGGAGTAGGAAGAAGCAAAGCTTAATAAATCCTACCCCCGTAGGCTCTCCCCTATTTCAATACCTTTGTACACTTCCTGCACTTACTAAGTTTGTATGCATGAGTAAGGTCATGTGACATGTGTTAGATAGTAGTCCTTGTCATGGTAAATAACTTGTACTGCAGTTCTGTTGAATGATAATCATAATCAGTAATAATAGTGATGGGTGGTGTATAACAATTGTAACAAAACATTGTTGTAGTACAAACAATGCTCTCACTACGATGAAAGGTTCCTAGTACAAGTATAGGGTGATGGTAACAAACATAGCATTGACAGTCAACAGACAGAAAATGTACTCTGCAAGGAATGAACTCCAGGACGACCTCTGTGGCTTACAGGCATAGCAGTACGTCCCACGTCCTCTTCCTGCCGCCAGGTGGCTACAGGTGCGCCTCGTGACACCGCCCTTTCAGGAAGTCACCGGATCTAAAGAGGGAAAAAAAAATAATGAAAAAGGGGTAACCACGGCAACAAAACCAGAACCTAACACATTCGGACTTTTCACAAGACATTGCTTATTGCTGTATTTTCCGTACTTTAAGTCAGAATTTTTGTAATATTTTGGCTGGTCAGGTGCAACTTACATGTATAATAGAACATGTGCTGCCTTTAAATTGAAGCGTGGTGCTGGGTGTTTTTTTTGGCAACACCTACTGGCCAAAGTAATTCATTGAGTTGAGCTTGTGAGGCAGTTAGGCACACAAATTGAATTATACAGAGCATAGCGGACGTTTTTTGTTACAGAATGCAGTACCAATGCACTTCTGCCTTGAAGACTATGTGTCTGCAACTATACAGACACATATTGACAAATGTGTGGATTGAGAAATGTGTTTTTTTAATTAGGACACTAATTATGCCATTGACTAACTTATGTATGTTTTTCCTTGTCATGACACATTGTTTGACTGATGCCACTCATACTATGGAGTGACTTGTGGTCTGGGAAATCTAATATAACATGCTGTAGATATATTTTTGTCACTCAAAAAGTGTACGTTTGGTTGCGGAATTTAAGAATATTGCCATATAATGTCTCTCAATATAAAGTACATATTGGCGATTCTAAATTGTCCATCGGTATGAATGTGAGTGTGAATGTTTGTTTGTCTATATGTGCCCTGCGATTGACTGGTGACCAGTCCAGGGTGTACCCCGCCTCCCGCCCAAAGTCAACTGGGATAGGCTCCAGCATACCCGCGACCCTAATGAGGATAAGCGGTATAATGAATGAATGAACAGAAGGAATGGGGAAGGAAATGCATTGAGGGGATTGGTTCAGAGCTATACTATATGAGCTTAAAAGGTTGCAGTGTGGTCCGTCCAGCCACCATCCTCTAGTTATCTCTGCCGATCAGGTTTAATACATCTTTCTGATGGTATCTGCTAAAAGCAACCGGTTTATTTCGTGTCTGCATCAGTGGAGCGGCGATGGGCCAAGATACCGATGCTTCTCCAACTTTGCTCCTTATCTTGGCTCCCAAGCAGCAACTAGAGGCCTGTAGGTGCTTGAAACATCCACGTGAGATTCTAACTATTATAACTCGGGTAAAAATACATCCCATTCCGGAGATAACTTGACAACAAATCAGCGTCAGGTTAAATGTTGTCAAAATCAGATAACCCCAAAGAACGATTTTGATTTTTTTACCAATCTAAGGTGGGTCAGACACAACCACAGGCACTTTTAGGTTGACCCACCAGCTTTCACTCATCAAGCGACTGATTAGTTTCTAATTAAATTATTGCTTTGATGTCATCACTGTCTCATCGCGTGGTAACAAAAGTCCTTAAGCAAGTTTTATTTATAGACCCCCAGAAATAAATGTTTGCCGGTTTGTACATGTTTCCAATAAGCAGTGACATAGATCCCACAGACACATACTGGTAAACTCTTGGTTTTCTAACAGCCCAAGTTTCATAGGATTCTCTTTTCAACAAAAAGTTTATTTGGTATTGCATGTAACAAACTATTTTTCCCTTTGGCACGGTGGAGCTCGTGGTTGTAATTAAAATGCGGATAGACCCCTCCCGAGATAGTCATCCACTGCAGCTGTGAGTTTGGAAACCAGTGTAGTTTGGCGTGCACCAAACCACTAATTGTTTGTGTTTGTTTCATGTTAATTTGAGGAACATCAAGCTTCAGATGGAATAATCATTTGCCCTAGTTTCACCTAAATAAAAGCTGGAATTCATGGTTTGTTTTCATGATGTCATCATATCATTTCCGGGGAATTTAAAGATAGGTCACGTTGCTCACGAAAAGAGTTGGAAGAGGTTACAAGCACAGGGCTGGCCAGTCAAAATGTCAATTTTCCTAAATGCTTCCCAGGAAGTGTCACCCACATCAGTGCTGGCCTAGCAAGCGCCTCACAAAAACAGATTTATCCATTTTTAAAATTATTTTTACTTCTTCTCCCGTACTTGCTTTCATTTTTCATACTTTTTCAGACCTGAAAATGTATAATTCCATGTGTTTCCAAACTTTCCATAGTTGAGTAGAGGAGCCCTGCTTTGCTGCAGGATCCATCGGAGCGAAAAAACAAACAAATAAGGAAGTTAAACGTTGCAAAAGAGTACATGTGTTAAAAAAAACGATCACAAATAATGCAAGATGCGTGGAACCACATCCTTTATTTTGCCATGTAATTTCCAACTTCCAATACTATTATTATTATTGATAAATATTTTTGCATTGTTTGTCTGCATGTAAAAAAATATAATGAAGTCTGTTTTTTTGTCAATATGTGGGTGTCTGGAACAAATCCATTGGCTCTACATGATTTTCTATGGGAAACATTGATTTGTTTTTAACTTTATTCCGTTTTTAGAAAGGATTAATAATGAAAAGCAAGGTGCCACTGAGTGGTCCGATGGAATCCACAGGAAACCAAGCAATTGTCACTGTCAAGAAACGATGGGTGGCTGTGGGTGAACCCCAAGATGCAGACAACCCAAAAGGTAGTGAAGAAAAATGGTTCAGCTAAAAAGACTCCAATGAAATAAAGTTCATATGCAAAAAATATCATTGGTGGAAATACAACGAAAACAATCTCATAAAGGGTGAGACAAAAAACGGCGATAGAAAAAAAAAAGTATCAAGGCTGAGACTAAGGCAAACACAAGGCAACACACACAAAGCATACAAAGACTAAAAAGCCACGGAGAGAACACCAAAAAGTCCAGGGAAACAAGGAGGTACATGGACAGCGGTCTGCAGGAACAAGATCTGCAGGAGAGTACAAAGCAGATGAGCCGACACCGTCATTCTGCCAGTGCTGAGCTTATAAATCCCACTAATTGGGATTGCGCACAGCTGCGCTAATTGACCTGAGGTGAGGCGGCTGCAGCTCAGCACCAGCAGGGAATGCAGCCTGCCAAAATAAGAGTGCAGGACAGGAAGTGGACCATGACACGTCATTTTATGCGATGCCAAATGTTCTGCTGTAGCTAATCAGGTATAAACTACACTTACAGCCATAGTTCTTCTCTTTAAACTGCATTTTTATTCATATTTTGGGTGAACACATTCATTGTATTTACATTGTTTGGTATGGGAAAAATAGTTCCGGTTTTGGTAGTTTCCATCGGACCAATAATAATGAAGACTGAGGTACCACATTATTTCATGTGCAACGGGCCAAGAAAACATGACCCATACGATACAAATGGCCCCCAGGTTGCACTCTTTCCGCCCCTGCTTTCATGGCGCTTTTTGGTTTATCTCAGATGTTTACATTAACAGAATGAGGTTATTGACGTACGGGTGTTATTTTGTGCCGTGGCAAGTCCAAGGTGAAATGGAAATAGTATCCATACCCTTGAAAAAAAGTACAGATCTGTAAATCCCACTTTAAGGAAGCCTCTAGATCTACTGCAAATGCGGAAAGTGAGCAGTGAAGCATTTGATGGCCGGCTGTGTAGCACATATCTCTTTGCCTGAGCTGGCTCTTGACTGCAGGCTAAAGTGTAAAACAAACACATAGATGAGGAATTTGTCTGCAACCCCTCCTGGATTGTGTGACAGGCTGCAGTGGTGGAGAGATCCCATCACCCTGACGGGAAGCTTCTTGCAGGAGAAGAGTTAATTGCTGTGGGACCAAAGTAGCCTTCAACATCCATCAACAAACCTTCCAGCTTTGTGGGGTTTGAGGTTTAGGGGGAGCAATGAGATGGAATACATGCCATAGAGGGCAGAGAGATGTGGGAAACATCTGATTTCCTTTGACATCTTGGTAAATAACCTTCAAAACAAAATACCGCGCATGAGCTGCTGCCCAGTGGTGGAGAATTTTATTTCCACATTAAGAGGATCCATTTTTATTATTTACATTTACAGAGCAACCACTACAATTAAACTACAACATACTAATTTGCCATACAGCATGTGGCGAAACACCAACAGTAATTGAGACGCTTGTATTTTGACACTCGGATCAAGTCTGAGCTGCTAACACTAAAAATCGAAACAGGTCATCTTTATTTGCAGTCAATTAGCTTGACATGTGCACAAGTACTCAAACATGATCTGGAGCTCATCAAACCAAAAGTCTACCCAAGATATGTGAGGGTGTGGGGTAGGATTCCAAGCATGCCTTGCGGGTTGTACATAAGTATAAAACGGTATTATACTTGGTGGGGGGAGCAAAAAAAACACACACAGGACTGGAATTTTTTAAAACTAATTATTTATTACTGTACTACGGTGTTATGTTTTGTATTTCATTCTATTTTCTTATCTCCCCTGCCTTGGCTTGGATGTTTTATGTTGTGATCATTAGTGAAGTCACTAAGTTTATTACGTGATTTTTGCAGAGCTGCTCGAATTACGAATTTTTCCATCCCCCCATCCATTATCGACACCGCTTATCCTCATTAGGGTATGCTGGAGCCTATCCCAGCTGACTTCGGGCGGAAGGCGGGGTACAACCTGGACTGGTCGCCAGCCAATCGCAGGGCAGTCTGTTAAACATTTACACTCTAATGGACAATTTAGAGTGGCCAGTTAACCTAACATGCATGTTTTTAGAATGTGGTGGGGAAAAGGGGAACCCGGAGGAAACCCACACATGCAAACTCCACACAGAGATGACCAGTAGAGATTTAAACCCAGAAATCTCCTGACTGTGTGGCCAACATGCTAACCACTTGACCACCGTGCGGCCCAATGAATTTGTCTTGCAGATGAATAAAGTATAAATCAAGTGTTTGGCGCGTACACTCCTGATCTAGATTTTGAACATGATGTGAAAAATGACAAGAATTTACATTTTTCACCATTTGATGCGATGGATGCTGAAGTAAAAAGAAAAAATGGCAGACAAAAAAAGTAAAAAAAAAAATAAAAGTATATTTTTAGTAAACAACTGAAATAGGCTCTTCATCAGCTGATCAAAGGTTTGAGACCACAGCTTTTGCATGATGCAAAAATGTGAATTCGGTGTCATTTTCTGCCAGGTACTCGCTTGCCATGATCTCTTGATTGCAAAGGCAATAACGCTTTCTCTCTTTGAACGAGGATTGCCAAGCTGCATAAGCAAGACTTCTCGCAGTGTCCCATTGTTGCTGAATTTGGATGCAGTAAGGCAATCGTTTTAAACGTCAAAGATCCTTGGGATTATGGAACCAAAAGGTCAGGTGGTCAACTCAAAAACAAAATGACATCCTCGGCCCAAATGAAGGTTGTTCCTGCTGACTGTCGAGTGCAGTCCAATAACTATCACATGGCATCTGCCATAGAAGGGTTCAAAGAACACAAAGCATCCACACAGGAGTCGTATCTTCTAACAACACCTGCCTGTTTGGAATGAGCACCCAACATGGGACATTGAAAGGTGGAAAAGGTTTTATTCTCTGATGAGGAAAAATGTAACCCTAACGGTCTTCCAACAACACTGGCGTGACAAGGAGATCCCACATGACAGGTTTTTGAAACGGCACAGTGGAGGGGGCACCATCGTGATCTAGCTTGCGTTTTCTCTCCATGGAACAATGGATCTTCAGGTTGCTGGCTATGTGAAGATGTTGCAACACTGAACTTCACAATGCCAGCCTGACAAAGTACTTCTTCCAGAGGAATAAACTCAGACTTTTGGAGTGATTTAAATTCATTTGAGAACATTTGGGGATGGATGGCAAGGGAAATGAATACCCTCGCTGAAGCCATTTTACCCATCTGGAGCAACGTTCCCACTAACCTCCTGGAAATACTGGTCTCAAGCATCCCCAAACCCATTTTTGTGGTGATTAATAAGAATGATGCAGCTACTCATTACTGAGCCCTTTTTGGAGTTTTTTTTTTCTTTCTATTTTAAGGAGGGGAAGTTGTTGTTTTTTTAGCTACAGTCTTAAACTTTTGATCTGATGATGAACTGATAATGTTCATCAGCTGATGAACAGCCTATTTCCCTTTAATGGATGCATGCATGAAATTGCTCACTCAAAATAACATTTATTTCACTCCCATGTATTGGGATTTTGAAGCTCTACTTAGAACCTGTTTCAAATGTAAACACCTGCAATTTTCCAACTGATCAGGAGTGCATATTAGAGTGGAAGTGTTTTTTTTAATACCTGCATAGTCCGTGTGGTAAAGTTACTCTGTATGTTCGGCATGTTACTTGTTGTTTTGGTTGCACTGTGATTCAGGTAGGCCTTTGATGAACTCCTGTTGATTTGTGTTATTGGAGTGATGTTGGAAATTGGTGATTAAAAGCGCAAATGGGGATGTTACATGCAAAATTAAACATTCCAAAAAGGGTGAATCTGCTGATCTAGTGGGCTCGGATTTCAGCAATAAACAAAAGGAGCTTTTCACCCCAAAGCTTACACGTCAGTTTGGTAATCATAGCATATACAGGCTATGAAATCCTGCGAGCATCCTGACAACCACTTTTGCATTTTCACATCTTGTTCTAAAATTCAGAACATGTTGACACACATACACACACTCTACAGAGCTATTATAGGGGGACACAAACAGAAAACTATTTTTATTACTATCTTTTATGCGGAGAAAGAAATTCTCATTCAATATTAAAGCGCTGCTCCTGCTCCTACTCCTTTTCCAGACATGTTGAAGTGTGATTCTTCATTCTTCATCCATCTTCTTCCACTTATTCAAGGTTGGGTCACAGAGACAGATTACAAGACCACCTGCTGATGAGTTGGATTAGATGATAAAGGATGCCAGACAAGGGCCGCACGGTGGATGACTGGGTAGCATGTTGGCCTCACAGTCAGGAGGTTCAGGGTTCAAATCTCCATCGGGCATCTCTGTTTGGTGTTTGCATGTTCTCCCCGTGCTTGCAGGGGTTTTCTCCGGGTACTCCGGTTTCCTCCCACATTCCAGAAACATACATGTTTTTGACCAGTCCAGGGTGTACCCCGCCTCCCGCCCAAAGCCAGCTGGGATAGGCTCCAGCATACCCGCGACCCTAATGAGGATAGAAATTGGATGGATGCCAGACAGACCAGGGAGACTCAGACGTGTATTGGACATTTGCTGGGAACGTCATTCCAGGGGAGGACAAGGATTTCAAGTCCAAATGGGCCGTGTTTCGTGCCGCCATGTCTATTGGCTTGTGAGACTCCTGGAGCAGCCGACGGGTATTTACGGAGAAAGTTGGGCAGACAAAAGCTTTCCTTTGTTCCTTGTTCCTTTGTTCATAACTTTCATGGACAACATTTCTAGTCACTGCAAAGGCATTCAGTGTGAAGCTTCTGGGTATAAATTCCAGAACTCAGTTGGAAAAGGATGGATTTCACCCTCGGGGTTGGGAGCAAGGTCTTGCCCCAGGTGGACGAGCTCAAGTATCTCGCGGTCTTGTCCATTCGTTCAAAGGTTGGAAGCGTGAGGTCCACAGTAATCCGGTCACTCTACTAACCTGTCGTGGTGAAGAGAGAGCTGAGCCGGAAGGCAAAGCTCTCAAGTTGCTGGTCCATCTATGTTCCCCCCCTCACCTATGGTCATGAGCTTTGGGTCAGAAGGAAATTGAGAATACAAGTGCCTAAAAAGAGTTTCTTCATTCACCCTAAGAGATAGAGTGAGGAGCTCACATGGCCAGTTGCTAGTTGAAGACCTCCTGGACCCCTCGCTAGTGCAGTGTTCTGAACATGCCCAGCTGGGAGAAGACCCCGGCAAGGCAGTCCTAGACAAGCTAGAGGGATTATGTCTCACAGCTGGCCTGGGAACGCCATGGGGTCCTCCCAGTGGAGCTGGAAGAGGTGGCAGGAGACCGCTGCCCCTGCAACCCGGATCCAGATAAGCAGGGGGAAATGGATGGCTGGGAGGAAACAAAGTAAAACCCACACACTCTTGGGGAGAAAGTGCTAACTCCACACATAAATGTTCCATCAGAGTTTCAAACCTAGATATCCTGACTGTGAGGCAGTTAGTCTGGAATTTTTAAGTGTAGTTGTGTTCTTTGCGGCGGTTGCTTTTCATTTTGTTGTAAATTGTATTCTCAGCATGTGGCGATCTGATGTAGAGAAGTACATGAAATTTCACGGGGAATGAAGACACGGCATGGAAGCTAACTTCACACTTGCACCCATGTGTCATATTGTCTTACAATGTTCTTTATATCCGTACTGCCCAATGCAAATGTCACATTTCCACTTTGCTGTTAAGCTATGATTGTCCCTGTCTTCAATGAAAAATGTATCGCAACCTTGAGGTGAGATAACATATAAATCGCTGTAGTCTACTTCGGATCCTTATTGTAGTTCAAGGGTAGAACATGTGAAAATATTTGATTTCTCTCCCAATTCCCATCTTACCTCATCCTACCCCCACCGATGCATGCGATGCACGGTACCATCATTCTTGAAGGTCTGTAGGTGCTGTCTCCTTGTTTTAGCACATCCCGAGTGTAGGTAAGCCACTTAAAATGTCATTTCAAATTACGTTCACAACAGTAGATCGGACTGGACCTTTTCTTGGCGGTGGACACAGCACTGCACTCAGGCTGTGTGGATTCATCCCGGGTGAGGGCCATGGGGAGGCTTTGATCGGTAGTGGTTGCTACCTCAGGGACAATGGTTGTTGTATCGGAAAATCTGTGAGAGTGTAATGTTGTCAAATGTCAAAAGGTGTTGCGGTTGAACAAGTCAGTATTCCTAAATGTGATTTGTTATTGTTTGATACATGCTGGTATTCTCTGAACTTTGTGTCAATGGTAACCTTATTAAGCAGAATTGTCAATAGTGGAGAGGTGCGAGTCGTGAACGAGTCGTTATTTTTTTGTTGTTTTTTAGTGACTCGGGACTCACAGTATCTTACTAATTGTTACTGTAATTGCATTTGTATAAACATATTGGAAAACGTAACATAAACACAACAAATCTGATCTTTGCCTCAGATTAACTTCTCTCTCTTCTCTGCATCACAGACTCCAAAAAACACAGACTCACGGGTTGACAAAAACTGGAGTTGACAAGTGCTCAAAAAAACTCTGGTTACATTGCCTGACAGGTGTTCTACAAAGTCTCGAGTTTAATTGACACATGGGTGCTCAATGAAGACTCAAGTTTCACTGACTCAAAGGTTCACAAAGACTCAAGTTTCACTGTTTGACAGATACTTAACTAACACTCGAGTTTCACTGAATCATGGGTTTGCAAAGCGACTGAAGTGTGCACAACAAAGACTCAAGTTTCACCGACTCACGGGGTGGACGCATTTAACTGACTTGCGGGTACTCGACAAAGACTCAACTTTCAATGACTGATGGGTGCTCGACAACAACTCAAGTTTCACTTACTGATGGGTACTCAACAAACACTTGAGTTTCAATGCTTCAGGGGTTAACAAAGTCTCAAGTTTAATTGACACATGGGTGCACAATGAAGACTCAAGTTTCACTGACTCACAGGTTCACAAAGACTCCAATTTCACAGTTTGACAGACACTTAACTAACACTCGAGTTTCACTGACTCATGGGTTTGCAAACCGACTGAAGTGTGCACAACGATGACTCAAGTTTCACCGACTCACGGGGTGGACGCATTTAACTGGTTCCATTGAACTGACTTGCGGGTACTCGACAAAGACTCAACTTTCAATGACTGATGGGTGCTCGACAATAACCCAAGTTTCACTCACTGATGGGTACTCAACAAACACTTGAGTTTCAATGACTCAGGGGTTAACAGTATACAGTATTCAGAATACAGTATTCATAATACTGTATGTATGTGTGTGCGTGATCTGTAAGATCTTTTTAATGATCTGTGTGAACATTCATGCAAACATCCAGTGATGGCAAACAGGGAAATAATCTGTCAGCCTTGTTTACTGTATTTTTCAGATGGAAAAAAAAACCCAGCTCTAGCGGCCCTTAAGTTGTCCCTGCAACCCGACGTACATTCTCCAATCTGCTGGCTACGTACAAAAATGGGGAAACTTGCTAGAGACATGCATGTGGCCTGCAAAGATTTTCAAACGCGCAGCACGCAAAGCCCGTAGAAAGACAATTGGGATGCAAATTATTTTCTGCGTGGTCACAGGAGAACATTGCACGCAGTCAGTTCGCAAGGGCATGTCGGGGGGGGGGAGTGCGTGGCCCTTGCATGTGTCACAAGTTTAAAATTGCATTGTGAGACTCCTCCCGCTGTACACTTTGGTTCTCCCAATCTCTGTGGATGCACGGCAGGTGCTCACACAGCTCTTCTGACAATAGTGTACGACGGGCGCCTCTTCCCACTGTTCTTCCGGTCACGAAGGCTTTTCAACACAACAGAGGGGAAGAGAGATAAAAAACACACACACACTCGACTGGACTTTTTACTTAATTATGTTTTATATTATTATGTATTAATATAATTTATTATTTATTGACAAATAATATTCCTTCATTCATTAGTTTTCTATGCCGCTTATCCTCATTAGGGTCGCGGGTATGCTGGAGCCTATCCCAGTTGACTTTGGGCTAGAGGCAGGGTACACCCTGGACTGGTTGCCAGCCAATCGCAGGGCACATATAGACAAACAAACACTCACACTCACATTCATACCGATGGACAAATCAGAGTCGCCAATATGTACTTTATATTGAGAGACATTATATGGCAATATTCTTAAAACCCGCAACCAAACCTACACTTTTTGAGAGACAAAAAGATATCTACAGCATGTTATATTAGATGAGGTTAGATTGTAGTGTGCATATCCAGTAAAATCACCCGCTCTGCTGCTTTCACCGCCCGTTGCAGGTTCCTCATGGGCTCCCCAGTACAGCTGCTGAACTAACCTTTAGCGGTAGGTCAGGGTGCCCTCCCTGGTGAATATCTGGAGAAGTTTATCAATAAGTGTTGTGGGAGCTGGGCTTGACAAAGTTTCTGAAGAAAGTACTGTCTTGGAAGTGTGTCCTCACCCTATGATAGAAAGTGGTGGACCTGGTGGACCTCTTTGTTGAGATGTGGACCTTGAGTCAGTGCTCCTGGATTTTCTGAAGTCTATGACCATCTTTTTTGTCTCGGTTGTATTTGGGTCAACTTTGGGTTTCACAACGTTGGCAGAGATGTCGGACCTCCTTCCTGTAGGCTGACTAGTCGTTGTTCCTGATCAGTTCTACAAGTGTGGTGCTGTCAGCAAATTTGCTGATGGTGTTGCTGGGGTGAATGGGAGAACAGTCATGTGTGAAGAGGAAATAGAGGAGGGGACTGAGGACACGTCCCTGATGTGTTTCCATGTTTAGGATGAGAGTGGAGGGGAAGGTATTGTTTCCCAATCTGACGTTCTGGTGTCCGGTTGCTTAGGAAGTTCTTGTCAAGGTTGCCCAGCTGTGACACCAGTTTATGGGTTAGAACTCCTCACACAGATGTTTGCAGTATCCAGGCGTGTGAGGGTTGTGTTATTTGCAACCTCTGTTGACGTGTTTTTTGTATATGTCTTGATTATGTCTGTTTACCTCTTTCACCGTGAAGTGTTCTCAAAGATGAGACAACAGAAGAGGAGTTCGGTTTTTTGATTGGTCTCGGTATTTGCTGTATTTGTTTAAAGTGGAACTCGGTATAATACCAAAAGCAGATTGTTGTTCTGACTCTGATTGCGAGTACATACGCCCTTACACCCCCCCCTAGTAACAGCAGCTAGAAAAGAAAGACAGGAAAGGAAACTATTGTGCATTACTACAGCTAGTAAGAGCTCCATGACAGCGTCACTCAAAAGCGATCATGATACTTTTAGTATTTATTTATTTACGTTTTACAGAGGAATTGCCCCTTGAGATGCAGCAGCTCGTTTTCAAGGGGGTCCTCCAGTTGAACAAGTAAAAACAGCCTTTGCCATAAAGTTTTCTAGAGCTCATGAGTACGTTTATTAAATTGCTATGACATTTATTTTTCCCTGTATATTACTCAAAACAACCTCCAATTTAATTACTGATGTGCCACTGTGTGGCTGGTCCTGAACCTGAGATCATTATCAAACCTGTATTTTTATTACTTGCCTTGACAAATTAGTTGGCTCTGAGAGACTCCTTAAATGTGTTTTCTTATCAAGACCATTTTTCTTGCATACTGATTTGGAATATTAAGTACTGGGTATGAGCGAGTACACCGCTATCTGTATCTGTATCTCGAGCTAAATGGTCTGTATCTGTTCTTGGAGTCGGCGGGGTTTAACTGGAAATGGGCAGGGCTTCAATCAGTATGTTATTTTGTGCATGCTCATGACATTAAAAAAGTTTGCAAAAAACAATGAAAGTATTCACTTAATAAAGGAGTTTTGTTATACTACTGCCACAGTTAAATAAACAACAATGAAATAGGACTGAAATGAAGTGGTTATTTTGACAACGAGTTGCTGAACCGCCGCCATCTTGGCTGTGGCACCACGTACAGAGCAGTCCAGCCAGCATTGGAACAGCAGCAGAGCAAAGAAAGAGAGCTATTTTCTGACATTTCAGGCTGTTCTTCGGTAACTGAAGACTTTAAAGGAAGGAAAAGAAAATGAAGGAGTGTTTGAGGGAGCCTTGGGCATCAGACCATACAGATTTCATATCTTGACCAGCAACAAAGCACACTGTATCAGTTTGCGAAGCCTGAGCAGTCTCCACTTGCAGTCCATCGAGACTCTAAAATAACACGAAAAAATGCATACATGCGATGTTGTTTTACTGGCTATGATTGAGACCAAGATATGTACTATTGGTGTATACCAAGCCAATAGTATTATTTTCTATATTGTTAGTTACAAGACCAGTGAGCAGTAAATTGAGAAAAACTGCTATGGGATAAACAGACCCAACACCATAGTACGACAAACATGCCCATATCATGATGCTTCACTGTCTTCACTGTGAACTGTGGCTTGAATTCGGAGTCTGGGGGTCGTCTCACAAACTGTCTGCGGTTCATAGACCCAAAAAGAAAAATTTTACTCTTATCAGTCCACAAAATGCTCCTCCATTTCTCTTTAGGGCAGTTTGGAAAATTGCAACCTTTTCGACACATGATTTTTTTTTTTAACAGAAGGGCCTTTGCTGGGGATTCTTGTAAATAGATAGCTTCACACAGACATCTTCTAACTGTCACAGTACTTTGAGGTAACTCCAGACTGTCTTTGATCACCCTGGAGCTGACAATTGGCTGAGCCTTTGCCATTCTGTTTATTCTTCCATCCATTTTGATAGTTGTCTTCCATTGTCTCCCACATGTCTCTGGTTTTGCTCTCCATTTTAAGGCATTGGAAATCATTTTCCCCTCTCCAATCAACTTTTTAATGAAAGTACACTTTTCTTCTGAATAATGTCTTGAACGACCCATTTTCCTCAGGCAGGGAGAAGCATGCCCATATCATGATGCTTGCACCACCATGCTTCACTGTCATCACTGTGTACTGTGGCTTAAATTCAGATTTTGGGGTCTAAAATGAGTATCCGGCTCAGCACTTGAAGGACTGCGTTACAATGGAAGCATGCATCCATAGACACATATACAGTATGCGGTAGCATATTCATGGTTAATCGTATCGTAACGTCTTCCTCGACTTAGTAAAGAGGACTAGGATCAGATACTAAAACCAAAACCACGCCAAAAGACCATCAGCAAACTTAACGGTCTTCTCCAACCAGTCAGGACACAGCTTGTTACGTTCACGGAAATGACAGCACTATTAACACTCCACATAACTGCTGGGGTGCTACAGTATATTGCCTTCGGACCGTGTTTGCTTTCCCCAATATTGACATTGTGTGCAGGTTCCTCATGTCATTCCCTGCTTTGAGCTGCCGGGCCTGAACTGGCAACTCTCGAGTGCTCGATAAGGTTTCTTTGCTTCACTGCACCTCATAACAGCACTACATATAGAGGTGCTCTCTAAGCTCCTAGCAATCTATAAACATTTACTTTAAGCTGCCACGGCCACAGTAGCAGTAGTGATGTTGTACATGAGGAGCGAGAGAGATCCAATGAGTTTTAAACGGACTGGTTTGCGACGCCGTTTATCTTAAGTCACGATATTTGTTCAAAAACTTTGTTTCCCTTTTTTTTAAAATAACACAAATAGGGCTTACTTTTGTAAATATTTACCATACTTTCCATTTGTTCTAATTAATTTCCCAGTTGGGGATAGGGTCATGTATCATTTGATCATTTACACAAGTGGTCACCAAGCCTTGTAGAGACTGAAATCCCTGGTCTCGGCTGTGCATGCCTTTCTCAGGGAAGGAAGAGCACGGTTATAATATTTTTTATGTTCTAGCGATTGACCGGTCAAGTCCCAAAGATTGACCAGTAGTGTGCAATCGACGGGTTGGTGACCCCTGGTTTACACATTATACAATCTGGTACTTTTTAAATCGTGCTTGTGGTTTCCCAAACCGGTAACTAAAAAATGAAAAACATACAAACAGAATGTGTGCTTTTTTATTTTTATGGAATTTTGTGACACCCAAGTTGAAAGAACAGTATAAATAAGAGCTCATGACACCAAAAAAACCCCAATAATAAAATGGAAGTCCTCACTTGATAAACCATTTTTGTCATAATGCTGTTATATATATTAAAAAAAAAAACTGTGACAAAAAAGTCAAATCAAGTGTTAATGTTGACGCACCCCAAGCGAGTTTTCCAAACCGACGGCATCTTTGCTGCGACGCCACTGCCAGACTACCTTCCATGAACCAGATTCACCTTCACATGCAGCCAAGAACTCCCAGTAAGGCCGAGGAAGTGACATACGCACAACAATAACGCAACGATAACATACTGGCCGGGAATGCTTTTCCACAGACGGACGTCTTGTGGGTTTTTGACTTCTTATTTTCATTTGTGCGGAAAAATAGCAACTTTTTTCCCACAAAGGTAGTGTCTTTTAGAAGCGTGAACAAGCTTACTCCGTCTCCTCGAGTGTTCCAGCGAAAGCCTGGAGTGTCAGAACTTTTGCTTAGGATGGTCTGGGTCGGATGTCGCCGGCCCCTCCTCCTCCAGACCCAGAAGTGCTGATGGAAACTGAAAAAATGGGAAATACTAATGGGAAATACACACGACTAACACAGGAAATATCACTTTCAATGTAGTTTTTACAGTCAAAAAAACAACATTAACATGCAATTAGGTGTCATGAGGACTATTCGTACTTCCATAAAAGCGTGATGGAAGCGTTGCTCCTTCAAGCACTCCGTGCATATGGTTGAGTTCGCATTCAGGTAGCTATTCTGGTTCTGGTTCTGATCTGGTTACACCCGTTTGTCGGCACAAACAAATCTGAGGAGCCACTTGAGTCGGGCCAAAAGACCCGCCACCCTTAGGAGATACATTTCACAGGTTGTTTCTTCTGACTATACATGCAGTAGAACATACACGGAGGGGACGTGTGAGCTTCCCCATTTGAACCTTGAGCTCAGCTACATCCATACTTTTCACAAGGAAATGATACATCTCCTGTCAACATAATTATGTAGTATGCATTACCAGCCTCCGGTGATTATAATTAGTCACTTTTCTGATTGCTATGTGGGTGCAAGTGATATAAGTTCGGGGTCGGCGAGTGGAAACTGACAAAGTGTTCTTTCATACTCAACCAAAGCCTATTATTACTGTTAAGCATTGTAACTGTACGCCTTTACTTGTTGTAATCGGGCTCTAATTTTGTAATGTGTTGTACACGGAAGTGACGCATGTTAACGGCGCGAAATGGAGAAAAGCAGAAGCCGAACTTCGGCGGTGTATGTTCATGACTGCAGTCTGCCGCAATACTTAATAAATATTAACTGAGGCGTCACGTTGATGTCATGTTGGACTCCCACACGCAACGGAACCACCGCTGCCTAAAAATTACATTGCTGGGTGCGTCATTTGCCTGAGCAAGCCAATGCTTGTAATGTTGTAGAATTGTCGTATGTCAAGCTCCTGCACCGGAGGTCGGTTTGGAAACGGAAAGAACGCGCACAGCAACCCGCTTCGGACTGCTTGTTATCTGGAACGGCCATCAGAGTTGACTTGTTAGCACATCACCACCTTGAGGTGTGTCGTGTGGCCTCTAGAAGATCATTTTCCAAACAAAGCTGCGAGTCAGCCCAGGTTGCTGTGAAACTATGGAATTAGAGTTAAGATGAAAGTCAACCAGTGATGTGCGGTCAAGGGAGGTTAAAAAAAAAAAACAATGACGACACAGCATAACGCACCATAAAATATGTACTAAGAATTGCATTCTCTGTACGATTCCCATTGTTTTAAACGTTCCCTTACGTAAAAATGACTGAATATGCGCATTTCCTGATGAAGTGCATGTTAGAAAACCAAGATGAGACCATACGAAGCTCTGCCTAACGAGATGAATCGTGGCACATGCCAGTTTCTGCCTGTATGATAAATTGATAATAATATCAATCTGATCTCAATCTGATCAGATATCAATCCAATATTGATATTAATCTCCAAGAGAAATTAGATCTAGCAGAAACATTTATTACACATTGTCTTTCATGTAAGTGTGACACCATTATTCTTGCTAACTGGACAATAAAAACAGAGAAATGCCGCTTGCAGAGGCGTTGCAGTACTCGCCGCAACCTACAGGGGTGGGTGTGAGCGTGAACTGGAAGGGGCTTGCCATCGAGGTCCTTTTATAGAGAGGAAAAGTCCTCCTTTTTGACAGCAGCAGCACAGAGAAATAAGTCAAATGCATTAAAATATTATTAGCCTATTTAAATAATGGCCTAAGTCACATTTTCAAGTTTTTGGGGAAACACAAAACACAACTCAGACTTCTCAGAGGCTAGCTTGTACTGGACTCCTATAGACCATCAAGAGCATGATCCTTTCAACTAAGGCTATTTTATCAGAGATGGTCAGCATTATCAAGGTATAATTTATGCAAAAAACTCCTTTTGGTCAAAAAATGACATTCTTTTAATAAGGCAATGATTTTGAATAAAAGAATGGATTTGAGTGACCCGGTGAGTTTGGATTATACTGTACATCCAAACTGATGAGACTTTTACACCTTGCGCACCGTAGCGCGCACGTAGCAAACAGTTGATTTTGTGTCACCAAAAATTGTATTACTGCACCTCACAAAACGGGTCAATTGAAGAGCCAACAAGCGGAGGAAAACGGGGTTGTAAAACAGTTGCCAGTCCTAATTAAAGCCAAGGACAAACGGATTGCAGATCTGAAGCGGAGGGTGGACAACCCTACCGATTAAACCACGCGAGCAGCTGGAGAGCCGCTCGATGGAGCAAGAGCTGGGAAGCTTTCTCCGGATCAAAGGAGTGGAGCTAAAAGCATGCCACGCTTTACCCAGGAAGGGCAACATCACGCCTGCTATTATCCTGATTTGTCAAGCTGAAGAACAAAATAGCATTGTGGAAGACGGAAGCTCAAAAGAACGATTTGTTTATTTGAACGAACACATGACAAAGAAGAATGCTGATACAGCCAAGACAGCACAATACCGCAAGAAACAGCAACAATTCAACAAACTTTTAAGTCCTCATTAAGTGAAATTGGCCACCAGAGGAAGCAAAGATTTACATTTTTTGGTTAAGCATATGGATGAAATGGACAAGTATCAATGATCTTTATGGCTCAGCACTCCACCAACTCCACCACTCCATCGCAATCTTAGACCCATGAACACTCATTCAGCTAAAATGAAAGGTAAGGTGTACAAAACTGTGGCGAGACCAGCCATGTTGTTTGGTTTAGAGACTGAGGAAAAGACAGGAAGCAGAGATGAAGATGTTGAGGTTCTCTTTGGGTGTGAGCAGGATGGACAGAATCAGGAATGAGCACATCAGAGGGACAGCACATGTTAGAGGTTTTGGAGATAAAGTCAGAGAGGCCAGACTGAGATGGTTGGGACATGTCCAGAGGAGAGATAGTGAATATACTGGTAGAAGGATGCTGAGTATGAACTGCCAAGCAGGAGGCCTAGAGGAAGAGCAAAGAGGAGGTTTATGGATGTACTGAAAGAGGACATGAAGGTAGTTGGCGCAAGAGAAGATAGGGTTAGATGGAGGCAATTGATTCGCTGTGGCGACCCCTGAAGGGATAAGCCAAAAGGAAAAGAAGAAAAGGACAACTTTGATAGGACTGAGCTAGTGGAGAAAATACAGCAACTTCAACAACTGGACCGGAATGCATTTGGATCTACCGAATATCCTAATCATGACACACAGACAAATATTTTCTTTTCTCTGCCAACACTAATTATGATTATTATACCAATGAACAGTACACGGCCGCACGGTGGACGAGCGGGTAGCACATTGGCCTCACAGTCAGGAGGTTCATGGTTCGAATCTTCGTTGGGCATCTCTGTGTGGAGTTTGCATGTTCTCCCCGTGCGTGTGTGGGTTTTCTCCGGGTACTCCGGTTTACTCCCACATTCCAAAAACATGCATGTTAGCTTCATTGGCCACTCTAAATTGTCCATAGGTATGACTGGCGACCGGTCCAGGGTGTACCCCGCCTCCCGCCCAAAGTCAGCCGGGATAGGCTCCAGCATACCCGTGACCCTAATGAGGATAAGATAGAAAATAGAAAATGATGAAATACGACCTTTTTTCACAAACATTTAACAATCCTTTCAGTATCCTAGCCACCTCATAAACCTGCAGAACATGTTACTTCTTCCTCAATTCTCAAAAATCCTTAAAAAAGTTTTTGATAGGAAATGAAATAAATTTATAGAAAATCAGAATGTAAGTAATTGATCCGTCTCATTGGCCTTCTTCGATGCTACTGAGGAAATCTCCAAGGCACTGGACAACAACAAGTATGCAAAAGATATTTTTATAGATATTAAAAAAGCACTTGACATAATAAATCAATAGAAAAAAAGAAGGATATGGTATACATGGGGTGGTTGAGAGCCATTGCTGTGGACCACTATGATCCAGCTAAGTCACAGTGCCAATGGTGGCATTTTATATAATACAGAATACAATGAAAATACTATATGTAGTCATGTATGTACTTATAGTATAGNGGGACCGGGAAGTCTGGACTTCCCTACTGAAGCTGCTGCCCCCGCGACCCGGACCCGGATAAGCGGTGGAAAATGGATGGATGGATGGATGAAATAAATTAATAGAAAAGCAGAATGTAAGTAATTGATCCGCCTCATTGGCCTTCATCGATGCTACTGAGGAAATCTCCAAGGCACTGGACAACAACAAGTATGCAAAAGATATTTTCATAGATATTAAAAAAGCACTTGACATAATAAATCAATAGAAAAAAAGAAGGATATGGTATACATGGGGTGGTTGAGAGCCATTGCTGTGGACCGCTGTGATCCAGCTAAGTCACAGTGCCAATGGTGGCATTTTATATAATACAGAATACAATGAAAATACTATATGTAGTCATGTATGTACTTATAGTATAGTTTTATGCCTAAAAAGTGCCTGACAAATGTATTATGTGCTTGTGTATCATCTAGTAACACGTTTCTGTATAACTTTAATGTTGGTCTTGATGCACTTAAGTCATTGAAATATTCATGCATTTAATATTCCTCCTCACCAAAGGCACTGGACACTCGTTTGTAAGTGTAAAACATTCTTGATTCAAATGTCACATTTGAATATCTCTGTCCATATCTGATGAGCAAGCTCTGCCTTCCTGCCACTGTAATCATTGATTCAAGAGTTGAGAGTATAACATTTGCTTGGGTCCCTGCAGCCGCCTCAGCCTCACAAAGGTCAGGTCGGTCGGGTTGTATTTGTAGCACCCTGAACAGATGGGCATTAAGTATGATTCTCTTGATTAGTCTGGTTTTATTACTTTCCACTCCTAAAGGTTGCATGGCTGCTCTTTCCTGCAAGCGCCTGCTTGTCTTCGTATGGGAGACAGTAATTGCAATGTGCTGCAGAAATGCAACCATGAATCAAACCACAGTCTTTAGTGACTTGAGTTTGTAAAGTCTGTCCTGAATTGTACAGGTGCTTCTGAAATATCATTTTCAAACCAAGCTTGCTTGGTGATGAATAATGACATCTCATTCAAAATCAACCCACAAGCTTATTTTCACATGATTATTTTCCTGCAAGACAAAGACCGGTTTGTCACATTTGTGGTGTTTTATTTGTATGGGATGTACACGCACAAATAGCCTTCTCCAGGAAACGCTCTGATACTTTTTAGAAAAAGATCAGCTTTCCATGAGCTTGGATGTTTACAGTATAATCCTCAATTCATTCATTCAGCAGAGCATAAAAACACATCTAAAGCATTTGACTTGTCAAATAAATAAATAAAGGGAAACAATGGCGTTTCCTCTCTATGGAAGGAAGGCAGCGACGAGCACCCTTACAGCTCACGCACCCCTCCCCTTCAGGATGCGGTGCAGCGATGTATCTTACTGTCCGAATGTCACACTTACACAGACGACATGACACGTGCTGTAGAGCGCCATGCTGTATGATCAATGTTTTGACAACATGCAGGCACCGTGATCAGCTGTGATTGAGTTGTAAGGATGTGATCAATATATTATAGAATGGGATGGAATCTGTGGAATGGTGACAGCACGAGTTATTGTTCATTCGGGTGATTTGAAGAACAAGAAATCGTTTGTAAAACATTTGACTAACCATGTCATGTCGGGACAAAATTAAAAAAAACTGCCACCATTGGGCGCCACAGTGAAATGCATGGCCTGTCAACACCCAATTAGAGCCGGAGGGGGCAAATTAACACAACAGACAAGAAAGTCCAATTAGCACTGACACATTGATTTGGCGGTAGGCTGATCATTGTCTTACAATTAGAATGAATGAACACAAAGGTGGCTTGCAGGTTGAAGGTCTGGCTACCAACCTGCCATTGCTCACAGGAGGCCAGTGTGGGCCACGCAGAAATGATGAGTTTTCGATTAATTTTTAATTCACACCATCTTTGCCCCACCCCCATGCATCTGGCTCAAAGTGCACACAAGGCATCTTTCAATCAAGTTTGGCTCAAAGGACAGGAGTCGGTGACAAATGGCAGGAGGACCGTCTTTTCTGTCCTTACATCCTGTCTTTACATCCGCTTGCAAATGAGTAGGACATGAAAAATGCATTTTGTTTAGAGGAGGTGGAGAGCATCTTCTGCCAATTAAGCCATAAGTGATGATAATAGAAATACAGCGACGGTGTGTAAGGATTGTTTGCCTCGTGCTTTCTGTTATCACTCACATCTAAACTGATTTCAAAGGCCGCTTTGTTGACTTTTGTGTGGGATTGACTGTTGATTGTGTCGTAAAGCAATTACTTTCTTGGGCCTAGTGGTGTCGTTTCTCCACTCATGATGTATATTTCCGCCCTTTTTTGTGAACCGGCTTGGTTTTCCTAACAAGACCCGTATCTGGGTCCTCAGATTGTCTTGTAACGGTTGGAAATGTAATTCATTTCTCATGCAATGTGCCTTGCCACTTTGGGGTTCACAGCTTCGGTCCATCACGGTGTGCGGCCTATTAGTCCAAACACAGCCAATGTTGCGTTTTTTTCCCCGAAATTCATTATTTGCAAGCATAGAGTACAAATGGGCAGTCAAAAGGCACGTTCATAAAAACCTTTAAAGGTAGGCACTTTATCCTGCAAGACTTGGATAAATGTTCTCACCCATGTAGGCAAAAGTTCTTCTCATCCGAAAATGATTTCATACGTTGTTAGTAATTCACCTCTCGGCATTGCCTCACCCACAAACTTCCATACCAACGTTCTTGCCATCCTTCTTCTTCATCTTCTACACCGAATCACTTGGTGGAGAAAATATTGACTCCCGTTGCGCAAAATCCTTGAAATTTCCACACACGTTAAGGAAAGCATGTGCGGATCCATACTGAAATGTCGATATCTCCGATACCAGCTCTTCGTGATCTAAACTAGTGATACTTTTGATACTTCAGATATATGATTTTTGTTGTATATTATCTTGGCTGTACTAAAATGTAAATCACCACTACCTCAATATACTATACGCTTTAAAATAAATCAATAAATGATTATGGTGTCTTGTTTTCTTTATGCTGTTATTTAAAAACTATGAGAATAAGTGGCAGAGAAAGTAAATGATGAATGAATGTTTAAAAATTTACCACACAGATTAGGTGATTTTGCACATAATGTTGTATTGAATTGGTATCGCCGACACCAGCCTGAATTCTACCCAGTATCAAATCAGAATGAAATCAATGGTATCACACATGAATGAATCAGAAATGTACTTCCGTAAACACACGGAAATGCGAGTGATATCGTGCTTCTGCGCATGCACGCCACTTTCCAGGCGCATTTGCTTGCTAATGTCCACCACCGCATACAAAAACAGATTTAAAACAAAAAATCCGAATCCGGAACCTACCCCGCAGGGTGAACGTAGCCTTTTTTTTCACATTCAAAGACGTTGACGTAGTAGTCTACACCACAGGTTCCCGATGTGGGGTGCGCATACACGCAGGGGAACGCGGATACCAATGAAAAACTGGCGCCGAACAAGAGTCAGTATTGTTTGGTGAGACATCCAATCCCAGGCTTTTGATGCCGGTTTCGCTTACCTCACAACAGGCACAATAATCCTAAAATACCCTGATAAAAACACGTGGGCCGCTCACCCGTGCCAAGCTGAAACTCAGCTCTGAACCCCCGATGTCACTTCCTGTCCACCCCTCGCTTTCCCCACCTGGGGAGCACATTTATAGCAACACACGGACACGAGTCTTGGCAAATATGAGTGTCAGCATTTTCAAGCAATGAATACATGACCTGAATTACAAAAATAAGACATTCAGAAGTCCATTCAACGCTGGTCGTTAGGTGTCAGCAATCTTACTGTAATGTTTGGCGAAACACAAAAACAGCAGAAATGAGTGCCGGAATAGCATGGGCATAATCCTTCGGGTGCTTATGTGCATAACCTGCCCATTGCGTATCTTCAGGTGGTCAGCTGACCTCATTCTTTGAGCACATAGTTTTGCTGAACCTAGACTTGCCCAACAACAGCAACCTCCTACCTATTTGCTCACTTAAATCCAGGTGGACACTTTTTATTTTTTGCCAGGCAGTGTATTTGTGTTGTTTTATATGTGTGTGTGCGTGTGTGTGTGTGTGTGTGACATCACAGGGCATCATTCAAGGCGGAACCTCCACGTTTTTTGGCCATGCGATTTGTAGCGGAGAACGTAGTGAAGGAGTAAGATCTTCACGACCCCAACGTGCAACCTGTAAGTGGAACGTGCGTACCCCGGCTGTACAATGTGTTTACCAACAACCTAAGAGCAGAACATCGTGATTGGTTCTGCACAAGGGCAAGACCTACATCACTTCCTCCGCTCGAGTTCGCCAGCATATGGATAAATAACAATATGCACTTCAACAGGATTCAAATACAAAGACATATTTACCTGCATATTTCAATAGAGACAGTAAAAAACAATACTGTATAGACGCAGTGACGCATAATAAACAAAGCCATTGGCTCCCCTGCAGCATCCGAGTAGCAGCCCTTGCAGCTTGTTTTACCACAACATCATGTTGGTATCCACAACCCCCTTTTTGTATTTCAGAATGCATTTCTTTCTAGTCTTCTCTTATTATTAACTGACACGGGCACCATGTTGGTGACCTATGGACTGGCTCAAAGAATATCAAATGTAATGTAACCCTACAAAATAATACAACATAATACATAATAAAGCTTCAATGGTACAAACAATGAATGAACACAAGAGGCTTATTTTTAGGTTGAATACAATGCAAAACATTATTTTTGCTTATGATTTTGCTAATTATTTTTGCTTATCATTATTGCTGCCGACCCTCCCTCACTGATCAGGTGTATGCTTTCACTTTCACAATTTTGTATATTATTTTACATGTTTAGTATTTTATGTTCAGACTTTCATTTAGGTCACTATTTCATTACATTGCATTTCTTTCACTATTATTCTTTGTGTTACTCGCTAAAGATTGGATGCATATTTGTTAGTTTTCACACAGAAACAATCGCTTTCCTAATTTCTCACCAGAATCTCTTTTCATTGAGGTGATTGGCTGGGGCACTGACAAGGGGCGCGCCCACCTGAGTGCAGGCCAGGTGCATAACATGGCCCTGATGGGACTGTACCAACATCCACTTGGCCGGTTGCTTGTGGAGGGGAAACGCTGCCCTATGAAAAAAACTGCAGCACTCGCAACTTAAAGATGGCGGTGTGTTTGCTCAGCTCATCAGACACACTGGTCGTCCTGGGCTGGTAAGATGCCATTTTAAAAACTAAAATCTTGCACTCTTTGGGGCATAGGTGAAGTTAAAGTGATTTTTTTTTGTTTTGCTTGTTGAAATAAGAAGAAAGTGGAGCAAGTCATATGGGAGAGCATAAGAAGGATAGACAGGCGAGTCGGGTCTCATCGCTCTTTTTGGGGATTTACAGACCGAACACTCGGCACAGTACATCTTTTCCAAAACCGCTTCATCCTTCTCCAAGTGACATTAGCCTCGACTCCTTTCCAGTGACTTTTAAATGTCTGTTTATATAATGCAGTGGCGGGCAGAGCATTTGATACCTGGGACTTCAATGGGGACTGAGGCGACCCAGTCCACATCGTAGTACCATCACTATCCCGTCACAACGCACAAATCATCACTAATATAGAAAAACTCAATATAACACTGCATAGCATTACAGAATTGGGAATGAATACCATTACAGTCATTCCGTTTTATTAGTCATAACGTTTATTCAAAAATATATTCATTATTAATGCATCATGCTTTTTTGTGTTTCAACATTGCCTATTATTAGTCTAAAATGTGCATATTGAAGACAATTTCAGGTTGTTTTTTTTGCCTAAATTATGCATTTTCCAAACACCCTATGAAGAAAACTCATGTCAGCTGCTTGTACCCGCGATGTTGTCCTTTTGGTCACTACCCAAAGGTCAAGACCACGCGAGAATAGGAACATCGACGGGTAAACCTGAGAGCTTTACCTTTCAAATCAGCTCCCTCTTCGCCACAACAGACCGATGCAGAGTCTGGGTCACTGCAGACGCCTCGCCAATTTTCCTGTCGATTTCCCGTTCCATCCTTCCCTCACTTGTGCACAAGACCCCGAGGTACTTAAACACCTCCATTTGGGGCAGGATCTCATCCCCAACCCAGATACAGCACTCCACCCTTTTGCGGAGAACCATCGGCTCGGATTTGGATGTGTTGAGTCTCATCCCACCGGCTTCACACTCGGCTGCTAATCAATCCAGTGAGAGTTGGGGGTACCCAAGACCTCTGGGGAAATAATCTGGGGTCTGACAAAACAAAAGCTGACATTTTTGGAAGGTGTGTATTGAGATGCTGTGGCATGACCTTTAAAAGGCGCGTCATGCTGGAAAAGCCTCCAATGTGGCAGAATGACAACAATTCTGCAAAATTCATCCACAGCACAATAAGACTCATTGCAAGTTATCAAAAACGCTTGATTGCAGTTGCTGCTCCTAAGGGTGACCCAAACACTTATTAGCTATAGGCCAAAATCACCTTTTCACACAGGGCCATGCAGCTTTGCATTTGTTTCTTCATTAATAATACGTTTTATTTAGATTTGCATTTTGTGTTCAGTTGTCATTGACTTATATTTACATGTGTTTGATGATCTGAAACATTTAAGTGTGACAAACATACAAAAAATAAGAAATCGGGAAGGGGGAAAACCGTTTTTCACACCACTGTACATACACACATACTGTATATCAGGGCTCTTGAAATAAAATTGACTAAGATCTCTTGTACATTTTTTTTCACAGTGAAGGTCCAAACCTTTAAACCTTATTTTGCCTTAAATTGCTTCAGACTAGACCAGGGGTCAGGCCGAGAGCTATTCATTTTTGTGACATTTATTTTAATTGCTTATTTTAACCACGTAATGACAACTAGCTTCTGTAGCCGAGGATTGGACCGTCAAGGCTTCCGCCTCCAGCCGCCACCCGGCTCACTTAGCATCCGACCCCTTTGGCCACTCCTACGAGTGGTGAGCTCATGGGAGGGGGGACCCACGTTACCTTTTCGGGCTGTGCCCGACTGGGCCCCATGGGTGCAGACCTGGCCACCAGACGCTCGCCATCATGCCCCATTTCCAGGCTTGGCTCCAGAGGGGGACCCCGGTGACCTGTGTCCAGGCGAGGGAAAACAAAGTCCAATGGTGTGATTCATCATTAGGGTCTTTTGAGCCACTCTCTGTCTGGTCCCTCCCCTAGGACCTGTTTGTAATGGGTGACCCTACCAGGGGCATGACAGCCCTCGACACCATAGCTCCTAGGATCATTGGGACACACAAACTCCTCCACCACAATAAGGTGATGGCTCAGGGAGGAAGTGGACAGGCGGATTGGTGCGGTGTCTACAGTGATGCAAACTCTGCACCGGTCTGTCGTGGTGAAGAGAGAGCTGAGCCAAAAGGCAAAGCTCTCAATTTACCGGCCGATCTACGTTCCTACCCTCACGTATGGTCATGAGCTTTGGGTAGTGACCGAGAGGACAAGCTCGCAGGTACAATTGGCCGAAATGAGTTTTCTCCACAGGGTGGCTGGGCTCTCCCTTAGAGATAGGGTGAGAAGCACTGTCATCCGGGAGAGACTTGGAATAGAACCGCTGCTCCTCCGCATTGAGGAGCCAGATGAGGTGGATCGGGCATCTGGTTAGGATGCCTCCCGGACGCCTCTTTTGGGGAGGTGTTCAGGGCACGTCCAACCGGTAGAAGGCCTCGGGGAATACCAAGAGATAGTCTCTCCAGCGGACAAAGTGGCCAGGAAGAGGGAAGTCGTGGCTTCCCTGCTTAGGCTGCTGCCCCCGCGACCCAACCTCGGATAAGCGAAAGAAAATGAATGGATGGATGGCTTTTTTTAACCCCCCAAATAACTGAAGAAGCTTGTTTACCAGAACATTAACATAGTGCTGGTATCCACAACTCAACATGATGAGCACTGCCAGAGCCCTACAAAATGACCTCCAGCAGGCTACTGGTGTGAATGTTTCTGACCAAACAATCAAACAATCATCATATGAGTGGCCTAAGGGCCCGACATTCTGTAGTGGGCCCTGTGCTCACCGCCCAACAACGTAGAGCTCGTTTGGCATTTGCCATTGACCACCAGAATTGGCAACTACGCCACTGGCGCCCAGTGCTCTTCACCGATGAGAGCAAGTTCAACCTGAGCATATGTTACAGACGGGAAAGGGTCTGGAGATGCCAGGGAGAACGTTATGCTGCCTGCAACATCATTCAGCATGACCGGTTTGGTGGTGGGTCAGTGATGCTCTGGGGAGGCATATGCCTGGAAGGACGCACAGTCCTCTACAAAATAAAGTTTTTCCTGCATCTGGGTCCTTATCTCTCACATCCTGGGGTTGTCGCCACAATGCCCAAGTTAAGACGTGACAATTTGCACGTTGCAGTGCTGTAAGATTTTTCATACTGGACTCTAAGTGACGATATTTTCTGCCCTCTCGCATTAGACTTGGGTGGATACGTCCACTGGAATGATGTGTGTTTTGTCAGGTGGTTGTGTCACAGTCCCACTTTAGACCAGCTCTACAATTTCAGAGCATATAAGAAAGCAATTTGGCACTAGATTTTAGAAGAATGGCCTTATATTGGTTCGTCATTCACTTTTCACTTTTTTTTAAACTTTTGAGCAAGGCAGGGTTCTCATTTGCTCGTCAAGTAAACAAATGATTTCATTGCTTCATTTTGAGTGACCACAGCATGTTTACTGTCATGTAACCGTAATATCTGAAAGCCGAACCCCATTGAAGCCAGTGTGTGCACAATGACATGCGCCAGCACAAACTCTCACGCGCACAAATTTTGCGTGTCGCTTGGCTGGACTTACAGACACAAACTGGAAGCGCTGCAACCAATAGAGACATGTAGAAAATGAATGTAGTGGATGGGAATAAATAATACAATTTCATTGCACAAATACTAACGTTTCTATAGTGTTTAGGCCAGCAGAGAAGGTTTTGCTGGCCCTCATAGCACACTACTGATTTAATGAAAAACTACCCACATGTCAAAAATGAATCTTCCTCACACAACAAACTGTTTGGCAAAGTTGGCAAAGTGTTTGATTTGCAAACCACATTCCAGTAAATAATCCGTTTTTTGTACTGTCTGCAGGATGGGCAGTCTGTTCTCCTGGTGGTCCGAGAACATTTTAATGTAATCAAACCAAGGCTGCATCCAAATGAAGTGCACAACCTGCCTAATGGCGTGCAGATGCACTTCTACTTTTTAAAAATAAGGCTACCTAAAGCAGCATGCACTATGCTCTTTCTTCTAACTAACCCAGAATTCTGTACCTTTGGACTACCGTTTGTGTCAAAGCCCATGTCAGATCTCTAACATCAACTGTCAGCTACAAAACTCACAGGAGTACTTTGACATTCTGAATAAATCCAAGCCAATTTACGCCAAAAATAAATAACTTTTACACTAGTGAACTTATCAAGACAGCCTTTGAAGCCTTGGAGCCTTTGCAAATGTTTTTTCTTGTCAGCGAGACCTTCACCTTCTTAGCGTAGAGTCCACGTACCTACGTGTTGTGTTCATGGCGATTGTGACGTGTGCCCATAAACATTGCCTCCTATATTTGTTATGTAATATTAAGTGAATTAAATGTGATTTGATAGTTTATTGATAAATCTTGATAACATTAGAGATGGTTACAGTGCTGTTTTAAAATGAAATTAGCATCTGAGAAAGACAAAGAAAAAGTCCAAAGGCCATGTCTAGTATGGTGCTGTGTATTTTTTGTTTATATTGTAGGTGGTGTGTATTCAGGGCCGGCCGGCAAGATCCTCTGCAGAAAAACTGACTTACTTCTAGTATTTGTTCCATGAAATTCTATGTGTCGCCATTGCATTCAAGTTTGCCCAAGGCCTTCAGAATCATGAGTGCTGGCCAATGTCATTTAAACGCTATTACCAACAGGACTCTCTCTTTAAGACATTAATCCTCACAGATTGCCTCACAGGCCAGCTAGAAGGCATACGGTGACCTCAGCGTTTTTCTGTCCTCCAATTTAAGGACGTCTGAAAGCCTATTCCTATTACTCCAATTTACCAGTACACTTGATCGCATTGTCATAAGGACAGGACACAATCATGTTAGCAATATTTTTGTGTAATGAAACATGGCAGATGGCAAATACATTTTCATAATTGTTCAGTGTTGTTGACAAAAATAAACAATATGTTTTATCTTTAAAGACTGTATTATTCCTATTTGGAGTATTTTAAAGTTTGACCTAAAGATGCAATGCTTAATTATGAAGTTCTTTGCACCATATGAATGTGAGATAAATGTGATGTGTAACTTTAAGTTTAAATATATTTTGAATTACTGGAGAAAAAATAATATGCATACTATACGGGGAATACATATACGTGGGAGTATATTATGACATTATAAAACATAGGCATTGGGCTGTGTTGCTTATTTATCCACTCAAATTATTGCGAGATCTGGTCTTTGACTTGAAAGGAAGAAATGGATCCATCTTGGGACGTGGTGGCAGGACGAGGACACCACATCCCGAGATAGATCCTTTTCTCTAAAGAGCCCACGGACACCCGAGTAAAAGCCTCCCTTTAAGTGACACGCAGGAACAGCTGTGCTCGGAGACCTAAAGATGGTCAAAGGCAACACCAAGCAGGAAGCAGGAAAATAAAAATGTGATGCAGAACAAACCAGAGAGAGAAAAGGTGCGGTGTTTGCGGAGGGAAGCGTGGAAGCAACATGGTGACAGAGATTGTGAGGCTCCTCCCACCCGCCTGCAGAGCCACCTGATGCAGCATTTGGAGAGCCGCCAGGTCCAGATTAAAGCAGAACACTTGGGACTGAAGGAGCAGAAGCACTGTGGAGACTCGACCAGGAGAGGAATTTCTCAACACCAATCCGGAGAAGTTTAAATCCAGATGAGGAAACTCCATCACAAAAGGATGAAGAAAAGAATAGTTAAGATGTGAATTATAAACACAACTCAACACATGAATGCACCACTGTCATAAGCATGCCAAACCTGTGGGTGGCAATAGTTGTTATTGTCAATCAAAAAGGGACTCCACATTAGACAGATCATCCAATCATCACGCAGAAGGTGAGCATCGGTGCCAGCCCACTGCCCCGCAGACTCCCAGTATAGAGTGTCCGATGGGCAGGACAAAGCCCAGTATTCACCACTGGTCTCAAAGTGGTTGGAAGTCTACTGGTGTGTTGAGTCCTTCTCAGTTTCTCAGATAGACCTGAGACATACGTGTTGATGTTATTGCATCTGCTCCTTGCTTTTGTTCTTTCCGGAATGGGATGCACAAAAAGGACCAACTGGGGTAACCACAGGTTTAAGGGCATCCTTCAGGTGCTTATGTTCTTTCTCCTTGGCCTGTGGGCTGGTGACATTATCAGCTGTGTGTTGTAGGGTTCTGGCCCAGTTTGTATTCCAGAGGGTGGTGTGAATCAAAAAGTAGGTATTGGTCAGTGTGTGTGGGCTTTTTGAAAACCCCAACATGGAGGCTCCTGTCATCTGCAATGTGGACGTCACAGTCCAAAAAAGCCAACTTCTTGTCTTTGACATCCTCACATGGATGTTTTCGTCCACTGAGTTAATGTGCTAGCATTTCTTGGTTTCTACTTTTGGCCCATGTGTCATCCACATATCAGTACCAATGACTTGGTGCCGTTCCCTTAAAGGAGTTGAGAGCCCTCCTTTCCATGTCCTCCATGTAGAGCTTGGCCATGACAGGGGATTCTGGTGACCCAACAGCACAACCCTGCTTTTGTCTGTAAAAAGCTGCCAGGAATGGAAAAAACGTTGCATTGAGGCAAAGTTCCAATAAATGATGCACAGTATTGGTTCTGGGTTGAGTGCAGATCTAGCTTAGAGGGTGTGGTCAAGGTGTAAACGTTACCTTGCATTTCCCACTGCATCCTGGGTGGGAATGCAGGTGCCCGCCATGGGTGCTAAGATGTTAGCCATATACTTAAGCAATATTGTAAGTTACTGCTGACAATGCTTTTGTCTTTTGCCTTGTCCCACTTGTTTGAACGTCCTCATTTTCTTTGTTTGATGTAATCATTTTTCGGTCGTTTTTTTGATACCGCTCGGTGTAATTTCTCTACCTTGCAGCTCTTTCAGTCATCCACATTTCTTCCCTTTCTACATTTTTCCTTCCATCCCTAGTGCTCAGCGTCTAGTGCGTACATGTCCTGGTTCGAAACTGTTTTCTTTTTGGTTTGACAAAATGCTGCTGACCAAGTTGACCCAATTCTCTCTGAAATGCATGAACACCCCCCTCCATGGCACTTTTGCTTGGCTTGCCCACACACCTGGCCACTATGTCTGCCTCGGTACGGTCTCATCAGCCATTTACTGCTCCCAAAACATCAGAAGCATGTTTTATTCATGTACCGAAGAGATGTCCGACGTCTGATATCAACTCAGCATGTGCACCACTAACAAGTAATCTGGCATTTACCTTAGAGCACTGCGTTCTAAAGGTCGAACACACGGAAGGTGTCCAAGGTTTCATGTGAGTCATGCGAGTCGTTTGTCATCAGAATCCAGTGTCCTCAATTAAGAATTGTGGTAAATGAGTTAAGCACTGGTTAATGGCTAGTGAACTAGTGACTAGTGCGAATGGGAACGAGCACTGCATAAGGCAATCGTGGCCATCTTTTGAAATGATACTGCTTTTTGATTTGGCAGTCTCTCTGTGGATTTCTTTGTTTTCTCATGAAAGAAAATGCGCATCACTCGGAGCTGGATGCTGATTTTTAAAGTGTTTAGTGTAATCTCCCAGATTGCCTTCTCGCACACTGACAGGCACAGACAGAATTACAGTTTAAGAGCATGTTTTCAATGAAGTAATACTTTAAGTGCTCCTTGAACAAGGTAAATCAAGCTCAAGTGCAATGAACACCTGCCTGCAGGGATCAATGAACAAATAGTGCTGAGTTCGGCTGCCGTAGAGGCACGTTGACACACTCCCGTGTACTTTTATAGCAAGCTCAGAGGCGTCTACAGACGAGTGCACGTTGGTGCACCACATTTCAGAGTAGAAAGATGGGCGCCCCTTTATGGCCTCGAGATAAGGTTCAGGTAAAGTTGCAGACACGTATTCTGGTGGCGTTTTTGCAATTAAAGTGGGCCCCGTGGCTATCTTCCCGCTGAGTGCACAAGCCAAGTATCAGGGCACGATGCAATGCTGCTTTGCTCCCCTAGTGGAACTAATTAGATGTTCCCAAAGGACAGCCCTGTCATCACATTGTTCTGCCCACAATACAGCCTTGGTGGCTCTTCGAGGGGAGCAGTGGGTAAAAATAAACCAGCACGTAACTGCAAGTGATGAACGGAAACACAAACATACTTTAGCACCTGCTTAAGAGCAGCCATTATCACGCGTTACTGTCAACTATTGCATTCATCCATCGTCTCCCGCTAATCCGGTTCAAGGTCACAAAAAGCTAGAGCCCATGCCAGCTCTTTTTGTGCAAAGGCCGGACTACACCCTGGGCTGGTCGCCGGTCAATTCCACATATAGAAAAGGACAACCATTAAAACCCTCGATCACGCTGTCACCGAGTTGGGACTGAATTCCCACCGCCTGCAACTGAAGTCAGACGAGTCAACCTTAGACCAGGGCCTCTCAAATATCTCAACCCGGGACCCAATGGTCATTAAGTTGCGACCCACTTTCGTTTAAATCTGGGGTTTCCAAACTTTTGGAAGAATGCAAGGGCCAATTTGATATGTTGTAAAGCCACACATGTAGATAGATGTTACCTTAGATGTTAACTTTTCAAGAAAAAGCTGCATCTCGGCTCATTTCAGCTCCAAAATTCTACCAAATTTTATATATTCTCCTGAAATTGCTATTTTTATATCATTGGACCTTTTTGTCTTAACATTTTGACTTTATTCTCATAAAATTCAGATGTTTGTGCAGTTGTTTTTTTTACAATTGTCTTCTTGTAACATTATAACCTTTCCTGCAATCTATTTTCCCCGTAATTACAGCTTTATTGATTAGTGTTCGACGCATATTAATAAACATCTGCAACCAATACAGACGTAAACATGCCAGATTATATATAATATATATATATATGTAGATATTATATATTAGTCATGTGCAAACAACATTGTACAAGTCAAGTAAGCAAAAGTGTGAGAAATATTAATTGGGATTGGGAATGGCAAATTTTGGTGAATCCGGCGTCTTGCATGATAGAAAAGGGCTGCTTATCCGGTGCCACACACGACATGACGTATCGACTGATGGCTTTGGTCCTGAAGATTGGAAGTATTGAAGGAAGAAGTCTTGGATCCGACCTCGTGGACCAACGCTTTGCAGTCATTGCAAATGGCAAGTTTCATATCCCAAGGAGACGCCACAAACATAACATTAGTTCGGGACAGTGCCAGCTAGCTTTTTACCAGCATGCTTGTTTACATGCTTCACATGTGCTTTGATGAGGTCACCAGTTGCCAAAATCCAGGAGCCCACAGGATTTTATTCATCATTCTTTTATTATCAGTATTTGTTATAGGAAAAACAGCCGAAATCGACATCTACCAATATTACATTTTTATCCCGATATAGGGCGGATAATATTTGTATATTATCTGTGCTATCGGACAGCCCCGATTGCTATTATTGTCATTTTTTCAAATGATTTTGTGTGTATCTCTGCACACTTTAGGTATCGGTGTCGCCTTAAAATTAAGATCTCCACTCTGAGCTAAGCCAATCTGCTGCAGACAAAGCAAGATATAATAGATAATAAACCATTCATTCATTCCACATGAACCCATTAATTCATTTTAAATTCAATATTGACTGAGGTCTTGCGTGCAGTTCATTATTTGAAGTGTTTCCCATTAGCGTAGCATAATTGGATGTTCCCCAGCAATGCTCCTGCTGTGACTCATACGTTGGCAGAAACAAAGCATCGCCAAGTGAGAGGACACATAATGGGTCTATTATGCCTTCAGACATTATTTGTTAAGCAAGGAGTGGCGTTTGAGCTTCTAAAAGTGATGTGTAGGCTCCGGTCTATTGTTACTCATCTTCTCATTATATTGCCACAAAGATTATTGCGCTTTATCGCCTCATTAGAGGCACTGAGGAATTTTGACATTTTGGCTTGGCAAAAAAAAATCATAATAAAAGAGAGAAAGATTCTGCGCCACGCTCAAATGATGTTTCAGTGATATTGAATGTGTCCAGAAATTGACGCTTTGTCGGAAAAGAAGGAAGTTTCCACCACTGAATCAGCCGTCTGAATGGAGAAGACTCAGCATTCCCGTCATGGTGGTTGCCTTTACTTCAACGTTTTCCTCATTGTTGACTTTGCATATAGAGTTGTCCATCACCACTTTGGGCTTTGAATTTTACCCTTTCATTCTCTCACGTTTTTGCAAAAATATGTTTATTAATAAACCAGGCTATGTCGTGGTTGAACACGGCCCATTATTAGGCCAACAAATAGGCTTCGCAGCCTAAGCAGGGAAGCCCAGACTTCTCTCTCCCCAGCCACTCGTCCAGCTCTTCCCGGCGGATCCCGAGATGTTCCCAAGCCAGTTGAGAGACATAGTCTCTCCAACGTGTCCTGGGTCTTTCCCGAGGCCTCCTACTGGGCGGAAGTGCCCTGAACACCACCCCAGGGAGGCATCTGGGAGGCGTCCTGACCAGATGCTCAAGCCACCTCATCTGGATCCTCAGCGGTTCTACTTTGAGTCTCTCCCGGATGACAATGCTTCTCACTCTATCTCTAAGGGAGAGCCCAGCCAACCTGCGGAGGAAACCCGGGTGCTAAGTGAGTCTGATCCTCTGCTACAGAATCATAAAAATAGCTACAATAAATAAACTAAAATACAAATACAAGGCATTCAAAAGATGCATTTGCAGTACTGTTACTGTAATTTCTCACAACAGGTACAACAATCCCTAATAAAAACATCACTTCCTGTCTGCCTCTTTTTCTGGTTACCTAGGGCTGAGGTCCCCTGCCCCTGAACACTGGCTTGGTTTGGCCCAACCCACGGACTGGTACAGGAAACTTTCGGGTGCCATGATTAAAAAACAAGACATTATTTTTAAAAAAAAGTGTAAATATTATGTAAATGCATATCAATTTGAAACATGTTAGTCAGAAATCCCACAGTTTTTGCATGTATTTATGCTTGTTGTTGCGAGCAGCCCCGTTTGTTGGACGGGCCTTGAAAACAACATAGTCCACTCTGCACACGTAGGATAGTGTGCTGTATTTTTCCCATTTTTCTTTTACCTCCTTTTTGGTCCCAAATGCTGGTACTATTTGGGAATGTATGAAGGTAAGGTTTGATGGTGTTACTGGGTGCTAATGTGCATATTTGTTTGGCGCACAACCTCAAGCGAATTCATGCTAGCACAACGCCGGTTACCTCAC